>JAPEBW010001747.1:0-19457 GCA_027405785.1 Ophiocordyceps robertsii | reverse complement strand
TAGTAGTAGTAGTAGTAGTAGTATTAGTAGTAGTAGTAGTAATACGAGCCTCTTTAAAGCTTCCTTTAATTTTAGCCTTCTTAAGGCTTCTCTTAATTTTTAGCTCTATATAGACTAAAAGCTATTTTACCTTTTAGTATACAGACCTTTTATAAACCTTCTCTTTAATAAGAACTATTTATTATTCGTTGTTATTTATTAAACTATTTTTTATTTCCTTACTTATTCTAAATTACTCCTTATTATATATAGGCTATTAAAGAGCTACTAAAGTAATAAAATAAAAGCTTTACTACCTAGTTACCTATTTCTGTCTTTTATCTACGAGTTAATTTTCTTTATATAAATTGCTCTTTTACTAAATGCCTTTAACAGGCCTTTTTTATATATAAGAGTTATAAGCCTAGATTCTTTTTACTACGTATAAGAGAAAAAGTTAGTTGTTACGGTACTTTTATTTTATTACGCCCCTGCTAGTTAATTACGCACTTTAAGAGTAAAAAACGCTCTCCTTATAAGAAATCACTTATAAAAGCACCTTTATTTACGCTGCCTTATTTACTCTTTTCCCCTTTTACTAAAATAATAGAATTTGCAAGCTTTTTAAAGGGAACTGCTCTTAACGGCCCTTTTAACTAAGAGCGTTCGATTTTAACGATTTAGAAATATACTACTTCTTATAGAATTAAGGATTAAATCGATTCTTTAGTTACGGTTATCTTAAAAAAGCCCCTTTTACGGCTTCTTAAAGAACCCTTAATCTTATAAGTAAATTCTTTAGTAAAAGAAATTACAAACCTTTTTCTTTATAATTTAAAAACCTATAAGTTCCTTTACTTAAGGTATTAAACTAACTTATAAAGCTATAAAGACAAATAAAAGGCCTTTTCTACTTTATAGCAATATATTATAAAAAACATCGGGAATTACTATCCTATAATTATAGATATTCACAACGTTCTTACTAAGCTTTCCTTATAATTAGGATAGGTATAGCCCTCTTTATAAAATAGGGAGAAAGAAGTCCTTACGAATTTTTAGAGGATTTTATTATTACCGGATCGAACTAATCTAGCTACTTAAATCACAAATTAGTAAAAAGCCCTTATAAATATAACAAGAACGCAGCTTTTAAAGGTATAAAGCCTACGCCCTATATAGAGCTTTTTAAAGGCTATTTTTAGCCTTAATAGCTTCTTTACTAATTATTAGATTAATTAAATAGACGACGAAGCGAGATAGGAAAAAACGGGTAGTAAGAGACCTTTTTAAACGGCATCGAAACTTAAAATATTTTCGAAAGGCAACAAGCTATAAAATCGACAAAGAAATTAAAATCTACCTTCTTTATTACTTTTTAAGGCTACTTTTCGAAAGACCTTTCTTTTTTAGCCCTTTTATTGCCTTTTTGCCTTTATAAAAAACGGTATTATTACGTAAACTGTTTTTATTATAACGAAATAATACGACTAAGCGGCTAGAAACAGAATAGGAAAATCTAAAAACCGATTAACGAATTCCTTACGATATCTTATAATAAAGCCTTAGTCGAAAACGACTTTTGCAAGGCCGAGAAATATAAATCTACTTCCGCAAATCTTTAATCGGATTCTAAATCCTTAGAAAACCCGGATTTAATAAATACTTTAGTGCAGGCTATAGCCGCAGCTAAAACAGCTCCTCTTACTATGTTATAGGTACCCGCATAGACGGACCTATTAAAGAATTTATTTATCCTTAATTGCGAATTAAATAGCTATATTTATAACGCCTAAGACCGCTTTTAAAATAATATACTAACGTAAGCCTTAGCCTTAGCAGGCTCTGTAAAGTCTTAAATCCTTAGATACAGCACCGTCTTTATGCGAATTTCTACCGGATTATTTTTAATAAATAACGTTGCCTTTATACCGACTTTTTATATAAGCGTTACTTTCTTACTAAAAATATAATTAGTAAAAATCTACTAAAGTCTTTAAATAAGCAGTATTTTTACTATTATTAAAGAAGTTTATAAAACGTAGCTATTATATAACTAATACGTTATTAAATATAACGAAATTAAAGTAGCTTCTTTTTTTACCTTAATTCCTTCTTTATCCTTTTCCTTTTCCTTATCTTCTTTTTCTTTCTTAATAAAAGAAAAGAAAGAACTTACTATAGCTACGTCTTTCTTTTCTTTTTAGCTTTAATATAAAAGACTAAGACACCTTAATAAGTAAGCGTTGCGAAAACCCCTTTTTAATAAAGGTATATACTACGCCTTATAGTATAAAGATAAAGGGATAAGGCGCGGACTAATTACCGCTAGTTAGAGCCGGTACTACGGACTAATTACTACTAGTTAAGGCCGGTACTATAAACTAATTACTATTAGTTAAGCCGGTATAACGGACTAATAACTATATATAAACGTATATAAAGGTTTAAAAATAGTAAAAAGCTAAGTTTTTTATTAAAGTATAGCTAGCTACCTTATACTTAGTCTTTTAAGCTAATTTTAAAGATCTTTAATTATACTATCTTACTATTTATTCTTAGTATATAAATAAACTATAAATATCCTTATAAAATAACTTAATAAACTAAGTATAAGCCCGGTTAAAAATACTATAAACTATAGTTAAGGAAATCCTTTAAATATCCTTAGATATCCTTTAAATATCGCGGTAAAGTCTATTTTATATCTTTTAAGGTGCTTTTATAGTTAAAAATAGGCTAAACTATAATTAAGATATCCCGCGGAAATCCTTACATATCCCTTAAAAATACTAATAAAATCTATTTAGTAGTTTTTACAGTATCTTTTATAGTTAAAAACATTATAAACTATAATCGGATAGCCTTTTAAGTATTTATAGTTATATCTTAAAAACCTTAGTAAGGTCCGACTAATAATATTTATTATATCTCCTTAAGTAGGTCTTTATAGCGCGTACTTTAAGCGTTCCCGCCGCGGGGTTTTATAAGGCTTTTAAAGAGTAAAGTAAGGAGTTTAAGCATAGCTATTTAGATTCTATAATAACTCCTTTAAGTAAGAAAAAAAAGCTAACATTCTTATTAGTTTAAAGTAAAAATAAAGTAAAGAGGGCGCTAAGTAATAGCTTTATAATAGCGTTTTTATGCTATATTAATAGTATACTATCTTTATCCTTTTAACAGTTTTTTTCCGCATATTTAACTAATAGCCGCTAAGTAGCTTAAGATAGTAGGTTAGCGGTTTTATTATAAATCCTTACTATTTATTAAGTTATATATATTTATCTTATTAAGGCGACTAGTATATCCGGCTAAAAATAGTAATAAGGTTTTTAATCCTCCTTTAAGCGTGCTTTTTAGCGTTTATCGAATTATAAAAAGTCTTCGTGCTAAGGAATATTTGTTTTTATTATAATAAGATACGTTATAAAAGACTAGTTAATTTAAGCTTTATCTTATGTTATTATCTTACTTACTTTTTATACTATTTTTAAATCTCCGCTAAGTTTTCTATACTATTAACTAGCCTTATAAGCCGCTTATAAGCGAGATATTATATCTTACTTACTATTACTATTATAGCTATCCCCCGCTTTTTATTGCTAAACTCTTTAACTTATTATTCTTTTTATATAGCGCTATTACTTACGCCTTTTTACTAATTAAAGCGCGTTTAGCTACTAAGAAAGTATTAAGGTAAAGCTAAGTCGTTTTATTAATAGTAATAAAAATAGTTAGTATTAAAGTATTAAACGTTTATATTCCCGCTTAAAAGCGAGGAATAAGGTCTTTTATAGCCTTAATACTTAACTCCTTATTTTTAAGGTTTTAGATATCTTTAATATTCTTAAAAAACCTTTTTATAAAAAGGGCCTTAAAAGCAAGAATATAAAGCGCGTAGTTAATTTAGCTAATAAGGCGGATATCGAACCTTAAAAGCTTTATCGCTTAATATAAAGTTAAGTCGCGCTTAAACTCCTCGCAGGCTTATAAGTAAAACTTAGCATAGTTTATAGCTAAGCGGAAACTCTTAATTATTATAATCTTATTATTAAAATATAATCTTATAAAGCTAGGCTTATTAAAGATTATATTAATTACTATTAAGGGCTTTTATAAGATTAAGAGGCGGAATATATTGCAAGCTTAGTTATTCTTATCCGCTCCGGTTTTAAAAGGGCGGCGGATAGACTATAATAAGGCGCTTATACACCTTTAAATAGCCGGGCTAAGCATCGCGGCTAAGGGGAAAAGTATATACTAAGCGGGACTAAAAAGGTCTTTAAAGCTTATATTAGCTATAAGCTAAAAAGGGGATTTTATTATATAGGCTAAACTATATATAAAGCAAGATAAGGTTTTTACTATAATAGCTTAAAAAGTTTTATAAACTTAGCTATAAACTAATTAAGCTAGGCCTTAAATATATAGTTAAGAACGGGGCGGATATTTTTTTTAATTATTTAGCGAAAGCGGGTTTCCGCTAATTATAGCGGCTACTATAAATCTTAAGACTATAATAAGGTTAGCTAGCTTAAAAGCATTAAGTATTAGTAAGTTATTTTGCTAGTAAAGGTTTTTAGCTATGCCTTAAAAATATATATAAGCGGCGGGGGCTTATAAGCTATAAGAGCTAAGTAAAAAGTATAGCTAAGCTATTATAAGAGCGGCCGTCTTAACCGCGTAGTAGTATAAGGCTAAGGGGTAAGTCGTTTAAGTTAAGCGTTTAAAGAAGGTAGTATAAGTCGTTTTTAATAGTGCCGTAATTTAAGTTAAGCTTATTAGCTTAAGCGCCGTTATAGAAAGCGGCGTAGGTTTATTTAAAGGCTTAAACTTAAAGGTTTTATCTTTTGTTAAGGGACTTAAGGCTATAAAGAATAGCCGCCTTATTTTTATATAGCTTAAGCGCTTGTTAAATAATAAAAAGACTTAATATAAGAGTAAAGAATCATAAACTTAAGGTAGGAGAGGCTATATATATTAAAGTAAGTAAGGTATAGCGGGCTATAGCTAATAGCTAAATTAAGTATAGTTATAAAAAGAGGAAAGGAAAGGAAAGAGGTTAAACGGTAAAGAGAATTTAAATAAGTATGCTATAAAGCTAAAAAGGCTTTATTACTTAAAGTAAGCGGTGACGTATTATTATAAAAATAACTAATTACCTTAAGCGCGGTAAGGTATAGTTTTTTATAACTGATAGTAGCTTTAAGGTTTTATACTTAGGCTTAACCGCTTAATTCTCCTAGCGAAAGAGTTTTATATTAAGTTATAAAAGCCGCTTATTATACTCTTATTTAAACTACTTAAGTAGCTTACTTCTTTTATACTTTCTTAAAAGCCTTTATAATTATAAGTAAAAAGACCGCTTTTTCGTTTACTTATAAGTTATAGCTGCTTATTTAGCCTTTTTACGCTATAAGAAACTTCTTTTATAGCTTTCCGCCGCTTTTCTTTATTATATAACTTTTTAAGATTTATTCGACTTTTTATTCGTTTAAGTAAAGCGTTATTATATCTTAAACTAGCCTTAAGCACATAGCTAGCTTATTTACTAGCTATAGTTATACTATTAAAATAACGAAATAGATATTAAAGGAACCCTTTATATCTAACTAATATATAAGCTATCTTACTTTAATAGTAACTTTAAACGGCTTACTACGTCTCTCTTAAAGTTTCGCCGGTCTACTATCTATAATATAATAACCTTTACTAAGCTATAGCTAAACTTAATCGCTAGGCTTAAATTTTAGCAGGCGATTTCTTTTATCGTATTTATCCTTTATAGCAGCTTAAGTATAAGTAATAGCTAACCTAGCTTCTTTTTATAAGACTTCTCGGTTCTATAAATATAAATAGTTACTTAAAAACTTAAGACTACAATCTATTTTTATCCTTATAATAAGCTTGCTTAAAGCTACGTAAATTACTAATAAGCAGGAGTTATTAAAGCTAAAGTAAAAAGCTACGAATATATTAGTTTAGCGAAGGTTTAAGAAATTAGCGGTAAAGAATCGGTGCGCGATTTTTATAGTTTAGTTTCGCCTTTTTTATAGGCCGTTAGTTTAAGGGTACTAAGGAGTAAATAAAAAAAGCTTCGATCTAAAAGCTTATTATAAAGTCTATTTAAATACTAAAATAAACTTTACATCTTAATTAAAGATTATCCCCTTTAAAATCCTTTAATTAGCGCGGAGTAGCTTAGTATATAACGCTTATACTTAGTCCTGCGCTATAAACTAGTTATTACTTAAAATAAGGAGATATATCTTTAAGAATTTATTAGTTATAGTTAGTAAAGTATTAAAAAAGTTCTTTATAAGACCTTTTTATAAGAATTATTTAGCTTAACCTACTAAGAGCTAAGTAATAAAGTTTATCGCTATTATATAATAGAAAACTAGTAGGCTTTAAATTAAGATAAGCTACTTTATTATCTTATTTTTATTCGTTTAGTTTTAATAATAAGTATTATAGCTATCTACGACTTTATTTATATATTTACTAAGCTATAAAATTAAGAGGCTCTTAAATAGATCTTACTATATATAAGTATAGCGGGTTTAAAAATATTAAGTATAAGCGTTTTAAACGATTCTCTTAGCGTAAGTTTTAAAAATATATAATCTTTAGCGTTTATCGTTTATAAAGTATAGTAACCTTTATAATTAAAAGAATAGGAGTTTAAGGATACTATCCTTATTATTAAGCTATATAATAATTTTTACTTAATATATATCCTTTATATATCTATGAATTATTCTTTAGCGGAGCAGTAGTTTAATTAATGCTTTTATATAAAGGAATATATAGTTTATTGTCTTATCTTCTTAAATACGTTTTAATTCCCTTTCTTAGTTAAAGAATACCGGCTTATTATCTTAGTATAGTAAGTATAAAAAAGCGTTTAAGATAATGTTTTTAACGCCAAAAACATAATATACTTTAAGCGGAAATTAGCTTAAGTATTAAAAAGCAAGGACTAGCTTATCTTTAGATTTATATTAATAAAAAATAAGGATTTATAGTATATAATTTTATAAGTACTTATATAGTTAGTAAAGACAACTACTTATAGCGTTCTTATAAATAGTACTATAACATATAGCTTATAAACTACTTATATTAAACCGGCTACTTTAAGCTTTATAAGTTAGTATTAAGGCTCTCCGCCTTAAGAGGCGCGGCTTAAGTAAATAATAAGCTAGACTTTAATCTTAGCTAATAGCGTCTTTTTATCTTATTCTATGCCTTTATTTAAGTAAAATACTATAACTGCTACTCCGTATCTTTAAGATATATCGATTTAAATAAATAGTTATTAAGCGGGGTTAAAGTAGTAAATCGTTTTAAGCTTAATAAGTTTTTAAGTTAAATTCGTAAAGGCCTCTTCTTCTTTTAAAGTAAGCTAAAAAGCAGCTTTTACGGTATATTATACTTATCCTTAGCCCTTTAAGGGGACTCTTTCTTCCTATCTTCCTTAAAGTAGCTTTATCTTTTATCTTTATAAGATATTAACTTTTTTAGTAAAATATAAGACTATATAGCGTAGCTACTTAATAAAGCTAATTTATTTCTTAAGCTTTAAAAGGTTTTTTAAAAACGTAATATTCTTTAAGGCTTATATACGTTTATCTCTATTTATTAAGCTAATAGCGTTTACCTTAAATCTAAGGAGCTATATAAATAAGTATGCTAAAAAGGACTTTAGTCCGGATAAAGTAATATTATAGTTATAAAAAGTGCGGAATACTACCTTTAAGTATTAATAGTATTTTTCGGCTATATTAAAGTAAATAATAATATCGTTAATATAAGCCGCTATATATTCTTAGTATTTATAAAAAACGTTATTAATAAACCTTTAAACGTATACCGGGGAGTTCTTAAAGCCTATAAGTATTATTAATTATCTTTTTAGCTTATAATAGCTTATAACTATAACCCTTTTTAGTAGTCTTTATAAACTAAAAACTAATAGAAAAATAATTATATATTTATTATATTAATAAACTTCTTTCCTTAAAGGCGTTTAATTATATTACTTTTTAGCGGTATTAAGTAAGCGTTTAACGTAATAATAGCGTTTACGCCTTATAAGTCTATAACTACTTATCTCTTTTCTTTTCTATTTACTATCTTTTATACTATAAATATTAATACCGCGAATAAAGTCGGCTTATAAACTCGTTTTAATTATTCTTATTTAGTTAGCTAACTAAATATTAAATTTACTACCTTTTTATCTTTATTACTTAATAGATATAATCTTAATACCACTTATTAATATTACTATTCTTTTATAAAGGGAATACGTAAATATTTAAATTTATCTATATATACTACTTCTTTATCTCTTTAAAAGTAAGGAAACGATTAAAGGATATCTTAAACCTTTAATACGTATTTTAAGTCCTTAGCGTAAATCCGGACGCCTTTATTAATAGTAAGTTTAAGTAAGTCCTTAGTTCGGCCGATTTTAAGTTTCTAGTTTATAATAAGATCTATTTATAAGAAGTCCTTAATAAGGTTTATTTTATTTAGGTTTTCTATAAAGACCTTTATTAAAGAAGTAATAGTGTTAACCTCTTTATATAGCCGGAACTACTTATTAAGGTCTAGAATTATCCTTACTTTTTAGCTTTAGCGGAGTATTAATAGTTCCTTAAAATAGTTTATCGCTATAAAGCTCTTATAATCTTATATTATTATTTAAGTAGGCTTAAGGTCGTTTAAGAAGAATATTATATTATGCTTTAATAGTATCCCTTAAACTTATATAAGTAAGGTATAGCTAAAACTAATAAAAATTGTTATAATAACTAAGTAAATTACCTATTTATATATTACTAGTCTTAGCTAAACTATCTTAACTTTAGCTTTAAGCTTTTTATAGGCCCCGATTTATAAGACTAATATAAAGTTTATTAGGTTTCCTTAATAAAAAACTAAAATTCTTTAGCTAAGTAATATATTAGCCGCTAAGCGTTTTATAATTTAAGCGCCGATCTTTACCTTTATAATTATAAGGCTGCTATTTAGCCTTCTTAGTATATTTATAGTAAATACTGCTTATTTAATAGTAGCCGTTCTTCTTATTCCTTAAATAAGAATTTATTAAAAGGAGTTTATAGTTATATCTTAAAAGGTCTTTACTAAGTTAGCTTAAATAAGGCTTTAGTCTGCCTTAATATCTATATAGGCTTTAATACGTATCTTAAGCCTTTCTTTTTTATAAACTAATAAGTATATATAAATAAAATATAATAGCTTATAAAGGCTTAATATTTAAACGTAAAAAGAAGCCTTAATTATCTAAACGCTTTATAGCTTTTAGAAAACTACTTACTATATTAAGCTATATTTTAATATAGTAATATCTTAGTTAAGGTTAAGGGGGTGTTTATTTTTAATATATTAATAAAGCTTTTTCTTTAAGGGGAATACTTTACCGGAAAATCTATATGTTTTATCGGCCTCCTAAACTAAGTTTACTAAAATATAGATTATCGTTTCCTTTAAGCTTTTATTAGTATTTATTTAAGCTCTTTTTATATCGTACTTTTCATTTCTTAAATAATCGTTAATCTTTATTATAGTTCTTTCTTTAATTATAAAGTATACTTAATTTAGCTTTAATATTAATAAGTATATAATCTTAAAGGTTCTTTTTCTTTTAAGTTAAAAGACCTTAGCTTATATCTTTAGATATTTAAATAGGTTTCTCCTTTAACTTAGTAAGCGCTATAAAGCTTATAGTATATCCGCTATTATTAAGTAGTTTAAAAACGTAACCCGCGGTCTTATAAAGCCCTTAATAAATAGCTAAGGCGTCTTAAACTATTCTTTAAGTACGTATAAGGTATAGCTAGTTAGCCCTCGCTTTTATATAAGTTAGACTTATTTCTTTCGCGCTAATAATTACTTTTTAAATTCTTATGTATATTTAACTTATAGTTAAAGAAGAATTCCTCTATATTTTTTAATCTTTTTATAAATATTCTTATTTCTTACTAAACGTTATAAAGATTATTATAAATTGACGTCTAGCTTTTAATAAATTATTATAGTTAAGTAGTTTAGCTAATAAAGCACGGCCTTAGCTTTATATTATAAACGCGATATTTAAGACTTAAAGTTAAACCTTACTATTATATCTTTAATAGTAAAGTGCCTTTAATTAAGTACTTATATTGCTATATTTAAACGGAATTTTAACTATTTTTATAAAGTAAGGATTTATTAGTTTAGTTTAACGCTAAGCTCGTTAAGCTCTTTTTATTATAGTTTTAAAAGGTATTTAAAATACTCTTCCGCTATACTTTCTTAAAAAAAGAAGGGTAATTAAATAGCTAATTTATTTATATAGGCCTTGCTTTTATTAGCATTTTAGCTAATAAGGTTAATAAAACGGTTTACTTCTTAAAATATACTTACCTTATTTTCTTTTTAAACTTTATTAAAAGATACTTTTAGCGGTCTTAATAAGTTCAATCTCTTTATACCCTTAGCTTATAGTTAAAGTTTTCTTTAAGACTTAGTAAGCGCGTTTTCTTTTCTTAATACTTAAAATATATTAAAGAATTATTCGTTTAATAATACTACTATTCTTATTAAAGGGCTTAAAGCTATACTTAGTTTTAATATCTACGCGCTAAGTATAAATAGGTTTAGCTTATTAAGGGTATAGCTTACTATATCTTAATTACTTATTATTAAGGTCTTAGTTTTAATACTTTTACTAAGCGCTTAACTTTTCGTTTTATATGCGTTTTAAAATCTAATATACCGTAAGGCTTTAAGTATAAAAGGCTTATTTTTCTTAATTAATAGTCTTAAAAATGCCTTAATTAGCGCGGCTATAGCGGATAAGGCTAAATAGTAATACTAAACTAAGAAACTATAAAGTTTCTTTTAAAGCAGACTTTTAGTAAAAGCTTAAAAACTAAACTTAAATAATAGTATATAATAAAAATATCCGCTAAGCTTATTATTTTTAAAAAAAAGTAGCTTTATTATAAGCTTAATCTAAAAGGTATTTAGTAAGTAAGGAGCTAAAAGGTTTTAAAGTTAGCTTATCCTTACTTTTTTTATTTAAAGGATAATTAACCCGTTTAAGTAGTACTAAATTTAGTTTATTTAGTTATATAAGTTTTCTTATTTTATAGTTTATCTTTTATTAGTATTTTAAAAGCGGATTACCTCTTAAAGAGCGGTAGTCTTAGCTTAGCTAAGTAAGACTTATTTTATATCTTATTTAACTTTATAAGCTATTATAGTATAATACTTAAAAAGAAAGTAAAGGAGATTATTAAACTAATATACTTAATAAGTCGCGGCCTTTTCCGCTTTTACGGCCTTATTATCTTAGAGTTTTTTATAAGTGCGTTAAGGAAGAAGTGCTTATTATTAAAGTTAGTCTTAAAGGCTAATAAAAGCTTCTTACTAAAAAGAATATCGTTTAGCATTTAACTTTTTATAAGATAAGTACTTAATCGTGCGATATAGTTACTTTTAGCTTAGCGGATATCCGAGGGATTTTTATTTAAATAAGTAAAAATTACTACTATTTACTATACTTTATAGCGTAGAAATACGGGGATAAAGCGCGGACTAATTACTATTAGTTAAGGCCGTTATTACGGATTAGTTACCGCTAATTAAAGCTAGTACTATAAACTAACTACTGCTTATTAAGCTAGTATAATAAACTAATTACTATATATAAACGTATATAAGGGTTTAAAAATAGTAAAAGGCTTAGTTTTTTTATTAACGTATAGCTAAGTACTTTATACTTAATTCTTTAAGCTAAAAGTAAGGATCTTTAACTATACTATCTTATTATTTATTATTAATACGTAAATATACTATAAATAACTTTATAGAATTACTTAATAAACTAAGTATAACCCTAGTTAAAAATACTAAAAACTATAATTAAGGAAATCCTTTAAATATCCTTAAATATCCCTTAAAAATCGCGGTAAAGTTTATCTTATATATTTTAAGGTGCTTTTATAGTTAAAGATAGGCTAAACTATAAATAAAATATCTTATAAAAATCCTTAAATAGTCCTTAAAAATACTAGTAGAATCTATTTAGTAGTTTTTACGATATCCTTTATAGTTAAAAACGTTATAAACTATAGTTAAATAAGCTTTTAAGTATTCGTATTTTTATTTTAAAAACCTTAACGGGGTCTAACTAGTAATATCCGTTATATCTCCTTAAATAAGTCTTTATAGCGCGTGCTTTAAGTATTCCCGCCGCGGGGTTTTATAAAGCTCCTTAAGAGTAAAGTAAGGAGTTTAAGCGTGGCCGTTTAAATTTTATAATAGTGTATCTATTTTTATATCTTTTACTATTCTTAACAATAAGCCTTATAAGCTTCGGAAAGCAAAGAGAATTATATTACGTATAAAACTAGCTATAAAAGCTATAAGGCCTTTTTATTAAATTCTTTATAACTTTCTTTCGCTATTAAATTCTTATAATAAGAAGAAGGTTGCTTTTTTTATTAAGGACTATTTTACTAACTTTATTTTCTTTTACGCCCTTTTAAATTTAATATTAAAGGAGCTTCTTAACTGCCTTACTAGCTTTTAAAGCTTTATATAAAGGCAATTTAACCTTACTATTTACAAAGTTTATAAGGATAACGATAAAGCCTTATAAAAAGAATACTAAGAATCTATTATAGAATAAAGGATTATTAACGATCTTTCTGCCCTTTATATACTAGCTTAAAACGGCTTTATAGACCGTGCTAAGGGGGTAATTTTCTTAAAGGCCTATATAATACGAACTTCCTTAAATTTACTTATTACCTTTTAGCTAAAAATCTTAAAAACGGCGACTTTCTTTTATAATAAGACGTTTTAAAGGACTCCTTAAGGTTCTTAAACTTTCCTTACTAAGAAACTATAATCCTAGCTTATAGAAAATAGTAAGGGTATTCCCCCTCTCTCTCTTAATTTTTCTACTATTTATATATATAGCTATAAAGCTTACTCTTTAATAATAAAGGCTCTTAAGAACACCGCAAAAAAAGACCTTAAGCTTAAGAAATATGTAAAATCGGCTTCTTAATTAGCTACGACTTTACTAATATCTATCGAATCTTTATCCCTTTTTAATAAGAGATTTAAAAGGTATAAGACGTTACTTTTAACAAGCAGTCTTTCTTTATAAAGACATTACCTATATAAGACCTTATATTAATTAAGGAAGACGTATTTTAACTATATATTATAGATTATAATAATACTATATATAACGATTTTAAAAGTACCGAAATTTAATTATAAGACGGGACGGAAACGATAAAGTCGAATCCTCTTATTTACACGCAGCTTCCGACTTTAAATTCCTCGCTAGGACTTAATGCTATAAATACGCAAAATATACTATTAAAGAGACTTTAAAAGTCGCTTTCCGATAATAATTTCTTCGACGAAAACATATCACGTAATATCTTCTAAGCCGCCCGCTTTAAAGTATTAATTTCGATAGCATAACTAATATTCTTATAGCGAAAATTATACTAAAGGATATATAAGACTAAGAGGATATAATAGAAATTTCTTAAGATCCGAATTTTGCCTATAGACCCTCTTAAGCTTCTTAATTTATAGGGAATTATACTGCTTTTACTACCTTTTTACCGCCCTCTTCCTCGTAGCTTTTATAGGCTATATTTAATGCTTCTTTTTATGCTTTTTAAAAAAAGAAGATATATAGTAAAGATTTACCGCCCCTCCCTTGAATTTAGTTAGACCTATTAACGTATTTATTTAGTAAAGAATTCGAAGAATGCGGAAAAGTAAAGTAGAAATTCTTATTTAAAAAAAGACCTTCTTTTTTAATTATATGCCTCGAAATTTTAGCAACTACTTAACCCTTACCTTTAGCTAAAATAATTACTTTTAAATTAAATAAGTATAAATATCTACGAAAATATAAGGCCCGCCTTTAAGTATGTGGAGACTTATAGCTTTATAATAATAAAGAGACTTACGCAGCCACTTTAATAGTAAGGAATTTTTATATTCTTATAGCTATAATAGCAAACTTCGACTTTAATACCCGATCCCTTAACGTAATTAATATATTTACTAATATAAACCTTAATAAAAAGATCTATGTTTATTTCCTAAATAGATTTAAGATACTTAAATACGTATTACGGCTAGTAAAAGCCTTTTACAAACTTTAATAGTCACCCTTCTTTAGTAAAAAGAGCTTTTATTATAGAATCTAAACAGCTATGCCCGGACTCCTTACTTTACTCTTAAGGAGCCTTATAAAACCTTATAATAAGAACGCCCGGAGCATATACTATAAAGGCTCGCTTAAAGAGATATAATAAATATTACTAATCGGACCCCGCTAAGGTTTCTAAGATATAACTATAAAGGCTTAAGAGCCTATTTAATTATAGTTTATAACGTTTTTAACTATAAAAAAATACTATAAAAACTATTAAGCGGATTCTACTAGTATTTTTAAGGGATATTTAGGGATTTCCGCGAGATATCTTAACTATAGTTTAACCCGTTTTTAACTATAAAAGCTCTTTAAAAGATATAAGATAAACTTTACCGCGATTTTTAAGAGATATTTAAAGATATTTAAGGGATTTCCTTAATTATAGTTTATAGTATTTTTAACCGGGCTTATACTTAGTTTATTAAGTAATTTTATAAGGATTCTTTTAGTTTATTAACGTACTAATAATAAATAAAAGGATAATATAGTTAAAGATCTTTAAAGTTAGCTTAAAGAACTAGGTATAAAGTAGCTAGCAATACTTTAAAGAAAAGATAAGCTTTTTACTATTTTTAAACCTTTATATATATTTATATATAGTAATTAGTTTATTATACCGGCCTAACTAGTAGTAATTAGTTTATAGTATAAGCTTTAACTAGCGGTAATTAGTTTATAGTACTAGCTTAAATTAGTAGTAATTCGTTCGCGCTTTATCCCCTTATTCTTATATTATAAAGTATAGTAAATAATAGTAATTCCTACTTATTTAAATAAAAATCCCTTAAATATCTACTAAGCTAAAAGCGATTATATTATACGATTAAGTACTTATCTTATAAAAAGTTAGATATTAAACGATATTTTCTTTAATAAAAAGCTCTTATTAGCTTTTAAGTTTAAACTTAATAATAAGAACTTTTTCTTTAATATATTTATAATAAAACTTAAAGATAAGTAGGCCGTAAAAGCGAAAAAGGCTATAGCTTACTAAGTATATTAATTTAATAATCTTCTTTACCTTTTTTTAAAGTATTATGCCGCAATAGCTTATAAACCTAAATAAGATATAAAATAAGTTTTACTTAGCTAAGCTAAGACTACCGCCTTTTAAGAGGTAATCCGCTTTTAAAATACGAATTAAAGATAGACTATAAAACAATAAAACCTATATAATTAAGTAAACTAAATTTAATATTACTTAAATAAATCGATTATTCTTTAAATAAAAAAAGGAAAGATAAGCTAACTTTAAAACCTTTTAGCTTCTTACTTACTAAATATCTTTTAATTTAAGCTTATAATAAAGTCACTTTTTCTTTAAGACGATAAGCTTAGCGGATATTTCTACTATTTACTACTAATAAAGTTTAGTTTAAAGGCCTTAACCGGAAATCCCCTTTAAAGAATACCTAGCAATTTCTTAGTTTAGTATTACCGTTTAGTCTTATCCGCTATAGCCGCGCTAATTAAAGTATTTTTAAGACTCTCGATTAATAAAAACGAGCCTTTTATACTTAAGGCCCCGTAGTATACCGGATTTAAAGATATATATAAAATAAAAGGTTAAGCGCTTAGTAAGAGTATTAAAACTAAAACCTTAATAATTAATAAGAAGGATATAGTAAGCGATACCTTTAATAGGCTAAACCTATCTATACTTAACGCGTAGATATTAAGACTAAGTATAGCTTTAAGCCCCTAAATAAGAATAATAGTAATATTAAATAAATAATTCCTTAGTCTCCTTTAAGTACTAAGAAAGGAAAACGCGCTTACTAAGCCTTAAGAGAAACCTTAACTATAAGCTAAGAATATAAAGAGATTTAACTTATTAAGACCGCTAAAAGTATTCTTTAACGAAGTTTAAGAAGATAATAAGGCTAGTATGTTTTTAGGAGTAAACCGTTTTATTAACTTTATCCGCCGAAATGCTAGTAAAGGTAAGACTTATATAGATAAATTAGCTATTTAATTGCCTTCCTTCCTTTAAGGAAGTATAGCTAAATAGTATTTTAAAGACCTCTTAAAACTATAATAAAAAGAACTTAATAAGCCCGGTACTAAACTAAGCTAATAAATCTTCGCCTTATAAAAACAGTTTAAAATCCGCTTAAATATAGCGATATAAGCACTTAATAAAAAGCACTTTACTATTAAAGATATAGTAATAAGGTTTAACTTTAAGTCTTAAATATTGCGCTTATAATATAAAGCTAAGGCCGCGCTTTATTAGCTAGACTACTTAACTATAATAATTTATTAAAAGCTAGATATTTATTTATAAGAATCCTTATAATATTTAGTTAGTAATAAGGATATTAATAAATAGATTAACGAATATAAGGAAATTCTTCTTTAGCTATAAGTTAAATATACTTAAGGATCTTAAAAGTACTTATTAGCGTAAAAGAAATAAGTTTAACTTATAAAAAGGTAAGGGCTAATTAGCCGTACTTTATACGTACTTTAAGAATAGTTTAAGACGCCTTAGCTATTTATTAAAGGCTTACTAAGGCCGCGGGTTATATTCTTAAACCGCTTAGTAAAGGCGGAAATACTATAAGCTTTATAGCGCTCGCTAAGTTAAAGGAGAAACCCGTTTAAATAGCTAAAGACTTAAGCTAAGGTCCTTAAGCTTAAAAAAGAAAGAACCTTTATATAACGGAAACCTTATTCCGTTAGTAATCCTAAGTACTAAGAAGTACTAATATTTAGTAAAGTAAATACCGCTAAATATAAAGGAGTAACTAGTAAAGTAAATACCGCTAGTTATAAGTTATAACTATTAAAGTAGATACCGGTAGTTATAAGGAGAGACGATATAGCTTAATAGTTAAAGACGGCTAGTATTAGCTATAAGCGGTATAGGTTAAATGCGCCTATATTCGGCTTAGGTTAGCTTCGGCTAGTAACGGGATTCGTATCGCAAAGATCGACCGATGCTTTATATAATCGACCGATGCCTTATATAAAGCTATAGTAAGAGGCCTCCCTTTAAAAGAGGATAAAATCTTATAAAAGGTTTTAAGATAAGGATATTTAGTCTTATAAGCTAGTCGTAAGTAATAAAGCGTATATTACTTATAACTAGTAATAAAGATAGTATAAGCTATTTTTATTAGCCTAAAAAGTGGTTTAGTAACCTTATAAGTTATACGGGGTATAAGTTATAGCTTAATATATAAAAGCATATAAAAGTATATAAAAGCATGTAAAAGGGGAACCTTTTAGTAGCCTTAGAAAAGTATAAAAGGAGGTCTTCGCTCCTTTTTTTCTTAACTTCTTTCCTTTCTTTCTTTCTTCTTCTTTAGCTAGTTTTAACCTAAGAAATCCGCATAATAGGATACCCTTACCTTATTCGGTTTAGTAGTCTATACTAAGTCTTCTTTATCCCTTTTAGCAAGTAAATTTAAATTAGATAAATTATATAAAGCTTTTTAGCGTACGAGAAACGCTAGGGGTTCCGTAATATAAACCTAGCTTACGAGAGTCTTTACGATCGAATAGCTCCGATAAAAATTACTTAGTATTTTATACTTAGTAAGTTCTTTAAGTTATTTAATAAAGAAAAGGTATTTATTATAATTATATCTATTTAATTATAATAAATAGAAGAAGAAATGTCTGCTTTTACGACACTATAGCTAACTAGTTAGCCGCAGGCTAGTTTAAGGCAGTTAGAACTTTCTTATCCCCTTATAAGTTCTATAGATAGTAGTTCTATTTTAAAGATTAAAGCTCCTAAACCTTATACTAAAGAATTAGCTAAGCTATAAGAGTTTATCACCTCTCTTAAAGCTTATTTTTAGTTTTATCTTACTACGATAAATTAAGAAGTAGTAAAGGTTATATTTATATTTAGTTGCTTACGAGGCCTAGCCGCAATATAGTTCGAACCGATTTTAAGGGATTATATAGATAATAGTCCTAAAAATAGGAATTCCGAGATAAGGAATATTTTTAAGAATTTCGATAACTTCGAGGAAGCTTTACGAAAAACGTTTAGAATTATATATAAGCAACGATTAGCAAAGCACAAATTAAAAAGCCTTAGGTAAGTTACGTCTTTATCGGCTTACGTAGCTCGATTCCGATAGATAACCTTTAAGCTAAAATAGGAAGATAATGCCTTTATAGCTATATTCTACGAAGGACTAAAAGAAGAAGTTAAAGACGAAATTTACCGCTTAGATAGGCTAGAGACGCTATTAGACTATATTAGTCTAGCGGTCCGGATAGACGATAGGCAATATAAACGCCGGTAATAGAGAAAACACCGTTCGACTCCCGGCGGGGCTATTAAGAAAAATAATAAGAAGCAAAAGCGAGACTTAGGTTACGACGTAATAGACCTAAATACCCTTAAAGCGAGCCCGCTAAAGCCCGCTAAAAAAGCTATTCGATGCTTTAATTATGCGAAGGAAGGCTATATCGCAAGAGATTATATTAAGAAGAGGAATTCCTTTAAAGGAAGGAATATACCTATTCGTAAGAATAATGCCCTCTTAGCTTATAATCCGCGATATACTTTACTACTACCTTCGACCGAGGATACCGATATCGACGTAAAGCTTATTATGCTAACCCTTAGTCCGTTTAAGACTAGTTCGCCTATAAAGGGTCTTTACGAAGAAAAACCTAAAGTTAAGATTAAAGTAGAAGCTAAAAGCTTAAACAACTAGTAGAGAAATGCTTTTAAGACTAAGGATAATTATTAGCTTAAAACTTCCTTATAGACTATTAACGAAGATAACGAAAACGCTCCTTATTTTAATACGAACGTTATACCTTTAAATATAGAAGAAAGCTATAATCCTAAAGACCTCGAATTATAAGAAATAGATAAAGAGCCCTCTTCTAAAAAAGAAGATAATAACGGGCCTTACGCTCCTTTTATAAAATATCTCGATATAGTAATTACTATTAAAGATAGGGCATATAAGTAGCTTTCTTAGACTAAATACTACGATAATAACTGCCTTATATACCTTTTGGATAAGTAAGGAAGCGGCTGGTTTCTTAAACTAAGGAAGACTTATAATAAACCCGCTATAACGACTAAGGAACTTACTACTAATACTAAGGTTTTTATAAAAAACCTTAAGAAGGATATCGAAGCCGATAAAGAGGAACTTTAGCAAGAAAACATCGATAACCGGATTAAAATCGAATAACTTTTACTCTTTAAGCAGTATAACGAAAC
>JAPEBW010001746.1:0-19473 GCA_027405785.1 Ophiocordyceps robertsii | reverse complement strand
CTTAAGCTAACTTTATAAGAAGCTAAGGTAGTAATAAAGCTAAACTTAAAGTAAGTCGAAGAAAGCGAACATATAGTAAAAGCTATACTCGCTAAGAAGATAGAAAATTAAAAATACTTTTATTTAGTAAAGCAAAAGGACTATCTTAGTTTAGATTATACTTAGGAACCTATAAAGCACTTAAGAAATGCTTTAAGAAAGGTTAAGGATTTTAATTAATAAAACCCTTAAGAGGAAGTGTTAGCTTCTTTAAGCTAGGATTTCTTTACTGTCCTAGATAGTAAAAGTAATAGGAAATCTAAATAAGATTTTCTAAAGGGAATAATATAGGAAAGATCTATAGAAGATAAAAGATTAGGATTTTATTTAAAGAATTCTTAAGGTTACTCTCTTTAAAGTGCGATTTCTTTAAATATTATAAATAGTTTCTTAAAGGTTAAGGAAAACCTATAAGAAAAGGACGTTTCTCTTTTTAGGTTTAAAAAGACCTTAAAAAGGGGAATATATAACGGAAACCTTATTTTGTTAATAATTCTAAGTACTAAAAGTACTAATATCTAGTAAGGTAGATACTACTAAATATAAAGGAGTAACTAGTAAAGTAAATACCGCTAGTTACGAGTTATAACTATTAAAGTTAATACTAGTAGTTATAAGGAAAGACGATATAGCTTAACAGTTAAAGAAAGCTAGTATCGGCTATAAGCGGTATAAGTTAGATACGCCTATATTCGGCTTAAGTTAGCTTCGGCTTATAATAAGATTAGTATTAAAGAGATCGACCGATGCTTTATATAATTAACCAATACCTCGCCTAAAGCTAAGGCAAGAGGCCTACCTTTAAAAGAGGATAGAATCTTAAAAAAGGTTTTAAGATAAGGATATTTAGTTTTATAAGCTAGTCGTAAGTAATAAACCGTATATTACTTATAACTAGTAATAAAGATAGCGTAAGCTATTTTTATTAGCTTAAGAAGTAGTCTAATAACCTTATAAGTTATAGAAGGTATAAGTTATAAATTAGTATATAAAAGTATATAAAAGCATATAAAAAGAAAGCCTTTTAGTAGCTTTAAAAAGGTATAAAAGGAGGTCCTTCCTCCTCCTTCCCTTAACTCCTTTTCTTTCCCTCTTTCTTTTTCTTTAGCTAGTTTTAACACGAGAAATCCGTATAATAAGATACCCTTACCTTATTCTATTTAGTAGTAAGTACTAAGTCTTCTTCTCCTTTTCCGGCTAGTGAATTTTAATTAGATAAATTAGGCCTTACTACTTAGTATACGAGAAACACTAAGGGTTCCGTTATAGTATCGCTTAAACTTTACTAAGTATAATCTTATTTATTCCTTTTATTTTACTATTAAAATATAAGGTATAAGTAAGACTTATATTATATATAAAGCTATTTTTAAGCTAATATAAGTTTCTATTATATATAAAGTCTCTTATATTATTTAAGAAGCTCTTTTTATAGTAGTTTTATTTTTATTATTTTTAAATTTTTATTTATATTCTTAAACTTAAAGTAAGTATTATAGAATCTAAACGGCTACGCTTAAACTCCTAACTTTACTTTTAAGAAGCCTTATAAAACCTTATAATAAGAACGCTTAAAGTATATACTATAAAAGCCCGCTTAAAGAGACATAATAAATATTATTAATTAAACCCCGCTAAGGCTTTTAAAATATAATTATAAAGGCTTAAGAGCTTATTTAACTTTAATTTATAACGTTTCTAACGATAAAAGATACCGTAAAAACTATTAAGCAGATTTTATCGCTATTTTTAAGCGATATTTAAGGATTTCTACGGGATATCTTAATTTTAGTTTAGCCTATTTTAAACTATAAAAGCACCTTAAAAGATATAGGATAAACCTTACCGCAATTTTTAAAAGGTATTTAAGGGTATTTAAGGGATTTGCTTAACTATAGTTTATAGTATTGTTAATAAAGCTTATACTTAGTTTATTTAGTAATTTTATAAGAATATATACGGTTTATTTATATATTAATAATAAATAGTAAGATAGTATAGTTAAAAATCTTTAAAATTAGCTTTAAAAACTAAGTATAAAGTAGCTAGCTATATTTTAAAAAACAGATAAGCTTTTTACTATTTCTAAACCTTTTTATATATTTATATATAATAATTAGTTTATTATACTAGCTTAATTAATAATAATGAGTTTTTAGTATTAGCTTAAACTAGTAGTAAATAGTTTATAATACTAGCTTAAACTAATAGTTATTAATCCGCGCTTTATCCTTTTATCTTTATGCTATATAGTATAATAAATAGTAATAATTCTAACTTATCTAAACGGAAATCTTTTAAATATCCGCTAAGCTAAAAGCGACTATATTATATAATTAAGTACTTATTTTATAAGAAGTTAAATAGTAAACGATATTTTCTTTAATAAGAAGCTCTTATTAGCTTTTAAGTTTAACTTTAATTATAAGCACTTTTTCCTTAACGCGCTTATAACTAAACTTTAAGATAAGTAGGCTATAAAAGCGGAAAAAGCTATAACGTATAACGTATACCGGTTTAATAATCTCCTTTACCCTTTTTAAATATATTATACCGTAATAGCTTATAAAGCTAAGGGGGACGTAAAATAAGTCCCGCTTAGCTAAGTTAAGACTACCGCTTTTTAAAAAGTAATCCGCTTTAAAAAAAACTAATAAAAAATAGACTATAAAACGATAAAACCTAAATAATTAAGTAAACTAAATTTAGTACTACTTAAATAAATGGATTATCCTTTAAATAAAAAAAGTAAAAACGAGCTAACCTTAAAGCCCTTTAGCTCTTTACTTACTAAATACCCTTTAAATTAACTTATAATAAAGCTACTTTTTCCTTAAGATAATAAGCGTAGCGGATATTATTACTATATATTATTAATAAATTATAGTTTATAGGCCTTAACTAAAACTCCGCCTTAAAGGCTACTTAATACTTTCTTAGTTTAATATTAATATTTAGCCTTATCCGCTATAGCCGCGCTAATTAAAGTATTTTTAAGACTTTTAATTAATAAAAATAAGCCTTTTACGCTTAAGGCCTTATAGCGCACTAAAATTTAAGACGCGTATAAAATAAAAGGTTAAGCGCTTAATAAAAGTATTAAGATTAAGACCTTAATAATAAGCGGTAAAAATATAGTAAGCGATACTTTTAAAAAGCTAAACCTATTTATATTTAGCGCGTAGATATTAAGACTAAGTATAGCTTTAAGCCTTTTAGTAAAAATAGTAGTAATATTAAATAAATAATTCCTTAGTTTTCTTTAAGCACGAAGAAAAAAAGACGCGCTTATAAAGCTTAAAGAAAAACCTTAACTATTAGTTAAAAACGTAAAGAGATTTAACCTATAAAGACCTTTAAAAGTATCTTTTAATAAAGTCTAAGAAGATAATAAAGCTAGTATATTTTAAGGAGTAGACCGTTTTATCGACTTTATCCGCTAAGACGCTAATAAAAGTAAGGCCTATATAAATAAATTAGCTATTTAATTACCCTCCTTTTTTTAAGGAAGTATAGTAAAATAGTATTTTAAAGACTTCTTAAAACTATAATAAGAAAAGCTTAGTAAGCTTAGGATTAAACTAAGTTAATAAATCTCCGCCTTATAAAAACGGTTTAAAATCCGCTTAAATATAGCGATATAAGCACTTAATAAGAAGCACTTTATTGTTAAAGATATAGTAATAAGGTTTAACTTAAAGTCTTAAATATCGCGCTTATAGCGTAAAGCTAAGGCCGCGCTTTATAAGCTAAACTACTTAGTTATAGTAATTAACTAAAAGCTAGATATTTGTTAATAAGAATCTTCATAATATTTAGTAATAAATAAGGATATTAATAAATAGATTAATAAATATATAGAAATCCTTTTTTAGCTATAAGATAAATCTACTTTAGGATCTTAAAAGTACTTATTAGCGCGAAAAAAAATAGGTTTAACTAATAAAAAGGTGAAGACCGACTAGCTATACCTTATACGCACTTTAAGAATAGTCCGAGACGCCTTAGCTATTTATTAAAGGCTTGCTAATACTAAGGGTTATATTCTTAAACCGCTTAATAAGAGTAGATATATTGTTAGGCTTTTAGTGCTTACTAAGTTAAGGGAGAAACCCGTTTAAGTAGCTTAGAATATAAGCTAAGGTCTTTTAGCTTAAAGGAGAAAGAACCTTAAAGACTATATACCTATTTACGCTAAAGCTAAACTAAGTATACCCTTTAACTAAGGAAAGAACTATAATAAAGACGGATAATTATTTAAAGGATAAAGAGTATAATATAAAAAGAGCTTAGATAGATACGAATAAAAGCTTAAAAGAAATCGCAATTTATATCATAGTAAACTTAGTTTAAAAGGCCGATAAAGTATATAGATTTTATAATAAAGTATTTTCTTTAAAGAATAAGCTTTACTAATACGTTAAAGATAAATATCCCCTTAACCTTAGCTAAGATATTATTATATAAAGATATAGCTTAGTATAGTAAGTAACTATCTAAAAGCTATAAAGCGTTTAAATAGTTAAGGCTTTTCTTAATATTTAACTATTAAGACTTAATAAGCCGTTATAATTTACCTATATACGCTTATTAGTCTATAGAGAAAAAAGGCTTAAGATAAGCATTAAAGCTTATATAAATACTAAGGTAAACTAAAGCCTTATTTAAGCCTACTTAGTAAAAGCCTTTTAAGATATAATTATAAACTCCTCTTAATAAATTCTTATTATAAAAGTAAGAAGAATAGCTATTATTAAATAAGTGGAATTTCCTATATATATACTAAGAAGGCTAGATAGTAGCTTCGCGGTTATAAAAAAAAGAATTAATACTTAAATAGTAAAACGCTTAGCGGCTAATATATTACTTAGCTTAGATCTTTTAGTTCCTTATTAAAAAGACCTCATTTACTTTATATTAGTTTTACGGATTAAGGCTTATAAAGGGATTAAAGCTAAGGTTAAGATAGTTTAGCTAAGACTAGCAATATATAAATAAGTAATTTACTTAATTATTATAACGATTTTAGCGAGGTTTAGCTACGCCTTATTTATATAAGTCCGGGCGCTACTATAAAAGCGTAAGATAATATTCTTTCTTAATAACTTTAAGCTCGCTTAAACAATAATATAAAATTATAAAAGCTTTATATCGATAAACTATTTTTAGGTACTATTAGTACTTTGCTAAAGCTAAAAGGTAAGGATAATTATAGACCTTAATAAGCAGTTTTAGCTATATAAAGAGGTTAATATTACTACTCCCTTAGTAGAAGTTCTTATAGAAAACCTAAATAAAATAAACCCCGCTAAGGACTTCTTATAAAAAAATCTTATAGTAAACTCTAAGCTTAAACTCGGCCTAAGTAAGGACTTACTTAAACTTATTATAAATAAGGGCGTTTAGATCTAAACTAAGAACTAAAAATACATTAAAGGTTTAAAATATTCTAAAATCGTTTCCCCGCCTTTATAAGGATAAAGAAGTAGTATATATAGATAAATCCGAATATATACATATTCCCTTAATAAAAAGATAGTAATATTAATAAGTCGTATTAAAATTTTATTTATTAAGCGATAAAAATAAAAAGGTAGTAAATATAATATTCGGTTAACTAACTAAATAAAGATAATTAAAACGAGTTTACGGGCTAAGTTTATTTATAACGCTAGTATTTATAGTATAAAAGATAGTAAATAAAAAAGAAAAGAGATAAGTAGTTATAGACTTATAAAGGATAAACGCTATTACTACCTTAAATGCTTACTTAATACCGCTTAAAAGCGATATAATTAAACGCTTTTAAAAAAAGAAGTTTATTAATATAGTAAACGTAAAATCGTTTTTTATTAGTTTTTAGTTTACTAAGACTACTAAAAAAGGTTTATAGTTATAAGCTATTATAAGCTAAAAAGATTATTAATAAAACTTATAGGCTTTAAAAACTCCTTATTATGCGTTTAAAGGTTTATTAATAACGTTTTTTATAAATACTAAGAATATACGGCAGCTTATATTAACGATAATATTATTTACTTTAATATAGCTAAAAAATACCTTTAATACTTAAAGGTAGTACTCCGCGCTTTTTATAACTATAATATTACCTTATCTAAACTAAAGTCCTTTTTAGCGTACTTATTTATATAGCTCTTAAAATTTAAAGTAAACGCTATTAGCTTAATAAATATAAATAAACGCGTATAAGCCTTAAAGGATATTGCGTTTTTAAAAAACCTTTAATAGCTTAAGAAATAGATTACCCTTATTAAGTAGCTATGCTTTATAGTCTTATATTTTGCTAAGAAAGTTAGTATCCTATAAAAACGAAAGATTATACTACTTAAAGTAAGATAGGAAGTAAGAGTCCCCTTAAGGGGCTAAGAACGGGCACGATATACTATAAAAGCCGCTTTTTAGCTTACTTTAAAAGAAAAAGAGGCCTTTGCGAATTAAACTAAAAACCTTACTAAGCTTTAAACAATTTACTACTTTAACCCCGCTTAATTACTATTTATTTAAATTAATATATTCTTAAATATAAAGTAGCGGTTATAGCTTTTTACTTAAAAAGAAGCACGCAATAAGATAAAAAGACACTACTAGCTTAAACTAAAGTCTAGCTTATCGTTTACTTAAGCCGCGCCCTTTAAGGTAAAAAGCCTTAATACTAGCTTATAAAGCTTAAAGTAGCTAGTTTAGTATAAGTAGTTTATAAGTTACGCACTATAATACTATTTATAAGAACGCTATAAGTAGTTATCTTTACTAACTATATAAGTACTTATAAAATCGTATACTAAAAGTCCTTATTCTTTACTTATATAAAATTTAATAATAAGCTACTCCTCGCTTTTTAATACTTAAGCTAATTCCGGCTTAAGGTATACTATATTCTTAGCGTTAAAAACGTTATACTAAACGCTTTCTTATATTTACTATACTAAGATAATAAGCCGGTATCTTTAAACTAAGAAGGGGAATAAAAACATATTAAAGAAGATAAGATAATAAACTATATATTTCTTTATACGGAAGTATTAATTAAATTACCGCTCCGCTAAAAACTAATTAATAAATATATAAAGAATATATAATATATAAAGATTATTATATAGCTTAGCGATAAAGATAGTACCTTTAAGCTCCTATTCCTTTAATTATAAGGGTTACTATACTTTATAAAGAGTAATAAAGGCTAAAGACTATATATCCTTAAGACTTATATTAAGGAGATTATTAAAGACGCTTATACTAAATATTCTTATACCGGCTATACTTATATATAATAAGATCTATTTAAGAGCTTCTTAATCTTATAGCTTAATAGATATAAAAATAAGGTTATAAATAGCTATAATACTTATTACTATAACTAAATTAATTAAAGTAAGACGCTAAAGTAGCTTACCTTAATTTAAAGCTTACCGGTTTTATACTATATAATAGTAATAAACTTTATTATCGGGCTTTTAATAGTCTAAGCTAAATAATACTTATAAGAAGATCTTATAAAGAACTTTTTTAATACCTTACTAAATATAATTAGTAAACTCTTTAAGATATATCTCTTTATTTTTAGCAATAACTAGTTTATAGTAAAAGACGAAGTAGAAATATTATATACTAAGCTACTTTACCTTAATAAAGGGATTTCAAAAAAAGATAATCTTTAACTAAGATATAAAGTTTACTTTAGTATTTTAGCGGACTTTATAATAAGCTTTTAGATCGAAGCTTTTTATATTTCTTACTTAGTACCCTTAAACTAACAGCCTATTAAAAAGGCGAAACTAAGATATAGAAATCGCGCTATAATTCCTTATTAGTAATTTTTTAAACTTTTACGAAGCTAATATACTTATTGCCTTTTAGTTTAGCCTTAATAATTCCTTTTTCTTAATAATCTATATAGCTTTTAATAAGCTTATTATAAGAATAAAAATAAATAACGGCTTTTTGTTTTTTAAAAACTACTTGTACTTATAAAACTAAGAGGTTTTATACGAAGAAGCTAAGTTAGTTACCGCTTATACTTAAGCCGCTATAAAGGATAAATATAATAAGAAATACCGCCCGTTAAAATTTAAGCTTAGCGATTAAGTCTAGCTATAGCTTAGTAAAGGTTACTACTATATTATAGATAGTAAACTAGCGAAACTTTAAAAAAGATATACTAAGCCTTTTAAAGTTACTATTAAAGTAAGATAGCTTATATACTAGTAAAATATAAAAAGGTCCTTAAATATCTATTTAATCGTTTTAATAGCATAACTACGCTTAGTAAATAAGCTAGCTATATACTTAAGCTTAGTTTAAAATAAAAGGATACCTTACTTAAATAAGTAAAAAGCAAAACGAATCTTATAAAGCTATATAATAAAATAAGGTAGCGGAAAATAAAGAAAAGAGTTTCTTATAACTTAAAAAGGCTAGCTAAGTAGTTTTAACTTATAAGTAAACGAAAAAGCGGTCTTCTTATTAAAATTAATTAAAGCTTTTAAGAAAGCATAAAAAGAGTTAGCTATTTAAGTAGTTTAAATAAAAGCATAACGCGTAGCCTTTATAACTTAATAAAAAACTCTTTAATTAAGAGAATTAAGCGGTTAAGCTTAAGTATAAAACTTAAAAGCTACTATAAGTTATTAAAAACTATAACTTACCGCGCTTAAAGTAATTAGTTATTTAAATAATAATATTCCGCCGTTTACTTTAAGTAATAAGACCTTCTTAGCTTTATAGCATACTTATTTAAATTTCTTTACCGACCGCCCTTTTCTTTTATAATTATATTTCCTTATACCGCTTGCTTTAACTTACTATACCTCGCTTACTTTTATATATATAACTTACTTTACCTTAAGCTTATAATCTTTATACTTTTATTTTAAGTCTTTTTATTATTAAACGTTCTTTATAGCTAGGACTAGCTATTTTATAACTACTTTTTTAGCGCGCTATCTTATAAGCTTTTACGCCTTTACTATTAAGGATATAAGCAGGCGCTTAAGCTTTATAAAAATAAGGCGGCTATTCTTTATAGCCTTAAGTCTTTTAAGAAAAGTTAAAACCTTTAAGTTTAAGCCTTTATATAAACTTACGCCGTCTTTTATAGCCGCGCTTAAGCTAATAGATAAAACTTATATTACGGTACTATAAAGGATAGCTTATACTACCCTCTTTAAATACTTAACTTAAATAACTTACCCCTTAGCCTTATACTATAATATAGTTTAAATAGCCGGTTTCGTAGTAACTTAGCTATACCTCTTACTTAGCTTTTATTATTTAAAAGCCTTTATTGCTTATATATTTTTTAAAGTATAGCCGGAAATCTTTATTAATAAAATAACTAGCCGATACTTAATGCCTTAAAGTTAGCTAACCTTGCTATAGTCTTAAGATTTATAATAGCTATTATAGCTAGCGGGAACCCGCTTTAGCTAAACAACTAAAATAATATCCGCGTTATTCTTAACTATATATTTAAGGCTAAGCTTAACTAGTTTATAGCTAGGTTTATAGCGGCGTTTTAAGCTATTATAGGTAAAACCCCTTCTTGCTTTATATACGGTCTAGCCCGCGTTATAAAATCCCCCTCTTAGCTTATAGCTACTATAAGCTTTAAAGGCCTATTTAATCCCGCTTAGTAAACGCTCTTTCCCCTTACCGCTATACTTAGCTTAGCTATATAATAGTATATAAGCGCCTTATTATAATCTTTCCGCCGTCCTTTTTTAATTAAAGAATATAGCGATAACTAGCCTCGTAATATATTTTGCCGCTTAATCTTATAAAAGCCGCTAATAGTAACTAATATAAGTTTTAATAGGCCCGGCTTTATCGGCTTATACTTTAATAATAAGATTATAATAATTTAGAGTTTCCGCTTAGCTATAAACTACGCTAAGTTCTACTTATAAGCTCATAAAGAGTTTTACCTCGACTTAACTTTAACTTAAGCAATAAAATTCCTAGGTTTTAATATCCGCTTTATTAGCTATATTAACGACGCGCTTTTTATTTTTACTTTTAACGCCTTTTTTATAAAGAGGTTTTTTAAGACTATTAAATATATTCAAAACGTTAAAAGGAAGAAGTCGGGTATTAAAGCTATTAAGAACCTTATTACTTACTTTTAAGCGGGAATATAAATATTTAATACTATAATACTAACTATACTTATTAATATTAACGGGACGGCCTATTTATGCCTAAATACTTTCTTAATAGCTAAACGCGTATTAGTTAGTAAAAAGGTAAAGGTAGTAAAGCTATATAAAAAGAATAATAAGTTAAAAAGCTTAGCGATAAAAAGCGGGGGATAGCTACGATAAAGATAATAAATAAGATATAATATCTCGCTTTTAAGCGGCTTATAAAGCTAGTAAGTAGTATAAGAAACTTAGTAAAGGATTGAAAATAGCGTAAAAAGTAAGTAAGATAATAATATAAAGTAAGGCTTAAATAAAGCTAATCTCTTATAATATATCCCGCTATAAAAGATAAATCTTCCTTAATATAAAGACTTCTTATTACTTAATAAGGCTTAAACGTACGCTTAAAAGAAAGTTAGAAACCTTATTATTAGTTTTAGCTAAATATACTAATCGCCTTAACAAAATAAAGATATAGAACTAAATAAGTAATAAGGATTTATAATTAAGCCGCTTACTTACTATTTTAAGCTACTTAATTACTATTAGCTAAATAGGCCGAAAAAACTATTAAAAAGATAAAAATACTATACTATTAAAGTAGTATAAAGACGCTACTATAAAGCTATTTCTTAACGCCCCCTTTACTTTATTTTTACTTTAAACTAATAAGGATATTAGCTTTTCTTTCTTACTTAAAGGAGTTATAATAAAATTTAAATAGCTATGCTTAAACTCCTTACTTTACTTTTAAAAAGCTTTATAAAACCTTATAATAAGAACGCTTAAAGTATATATTATAAAAGCTCGCTTAAGGAGATATAACGGATATTATTAGTTTAACCCCGCGAAGGTTTTTAAAATATAACTATAAACGCTTAAAAGCAAATTTAACTATAATTTACGATATTTTTAACTATAAAAGATACTAAAAAAACTATTAAGCAGATTCTATTAATATCTTTAAGGGATATCTAAGGATTTCTATAGGATATTATAACTATAGTTTTACTTATTTTTAATTTAAGAAGTATGTTAAAAAATATAAAATAAAGTTTATAACGATTTTTAAAGGATATTTAAGGATATTTAAAAGATTTTCTTAATTTTAGTCTATAGTGTTTTTAACTAAGCTTATACTTAGTTTATTAAGTGATTTTATAAAGATATTTACGGTTTATCTATATACTAATAATAAATAATAGGATAGTATAATTAAAGATCTTTAAAATTAGCTTAATAGACTAAGTATAAAGTAGCTAGCTATACTTTAAAGAAAAACTAAGCTTTTTACTATTTTTAAATTATTATATACGTTTATATATAGTAATTAGTTTATTATACTAGCTTAACTAGCGGTAATTAGTTTATTATACTAGCTTAGCTAGCGGTAATTAGTTTATAGTACTAGCTTTAATTAGCGGTAATTAGTTTAAAGAACCGGCTTTAACTAATAGTAATTAGTCCGCGCCTTATCCCTTTATCTTTATACTATAAGGCGTAGTATCTTTCTTACGTTTCTTTAAAGCGCGTTTTAATAGCACGTATTTTAAGCGTTCTTATTATAAAAGCTTTTATTAGTTTTAGGTTTTTATAAAGATTTTTCTTAAAAGCTAAGTTAAAAGTTTATATATAGCTACTTAAATTTTATCATAACCCTTTTAAGCTTAAAATAACTAACGTCCTTATTAAGTATTATAAAAACATAGTAAAGAAGGCGCTAAGTTATATTTTTATAGCGGCGTTTTAATATTATACTAATAGTATGTTTTCTTTGCTTTATTAAGAGTTTTTTTATATCCTTAGCTAATAGTAGTTTAGTAGCTAAGAAACGTAAATACTAGTTTTTTTTAAGATTTTATTACTTACTTAGTTTTATATTTAGCTTATTAAGGTAATTAATATATTTAGCTAAAAAAAGTAATAAGGTTTTTTTATTCTTTTTAATAATAAAGCTTAGCGACTTTTTAATAATAAAAAGTTATTATACTATAGAATATTTATTTGCCGTAGTAAGATATATTTTAAAAAATCACCTTATTTAAGCTTAATTTTATATTATTATCCTACTTCCTTTTTATACTGTTTTTCATCCTGTACTAAGTTCTTTATACTATTTACTTATTTAATACGCTGCTTATAAGCAAGATAGTCTATTTAACTTATTACTACTATTAAAACTATCCCTCGCTTTTAATCGTTAAACTTTTAAACTTCTTATCCTTTTTATATAGTGCTACTTCTTATACCTTTCCGCAATTAATATATACTTAGCTACTAAAAATATCTTAAAGTAAAGCTAAGCTATTTTATAAATTATTATTAAGGTGTAAATCCGCGATATACGTTAATTATCTTACTAAATAATAAATAGCGCGTAATGTTTTTATATAGTTAGAAGGTTAGACATTTTATAGTTAAAAGCCCGGCTTCTATATAGCTACGTAAAACCCTTAATAAGTATATATATCTTATATATATATACTGCTTATATAAATAAATATAAAAAGCAAATAAAATAAAAAGCGCTATTATCTGCTTTATCTCCTTACTTATAAGCAGAAGCCGGATAAAGGCTTATACCCTTTATAAAAATATGTTAAAAAGCTTTTGTCTTATATAAAACTATGCTAAAAATATACCTATATTCTTTATAAGAATATTGTTTAAAAAAACATTATTTTATACTTAAAGCGTTTAAGCTTTATATATTATATAAATGTGAATGTAAATATAAATATAAATATAAATATAAATATAAATATAAATATAAATATAAATATAAATATAAATATAAATAGAAATAGAAATATAAATATAAATATAAATATAAATATAAATGTTAATGTTAATTATAAGTCGTTTTTTATTAATAGTACTAAGTTTTACTAAGCACCTATAAAGGGAACGTCAGTCTATATAAAGGATAAGGGGTACGTTAAGGAGGTTAAATAAATAGATAATCATTTAAATTATAAAGTAAAGTATAAAGCCGTAATTAATACCTTATATTACCTAATTAAGTTCGCTTATAAGTACGCTCCTTATATCTTTTTTACATTTTATTAATAACTAATATAAAATATTGCTAAAGATAGAAAAAGAAGTTATAGTACGTAAAAGTTCGTTGCTTAAAATCACTAATATACTAAGTTATAATATAAGGTCTTTATTATTTTTAAATAATCCGTCTATAAAAATATATAGCTATAGTATATTAAGTAAAAGGGTAATAAAGCGAAGTCTGCGGTTATAATTATTAATCTACTACTAAAGTCGAATATTAAGGTGTTTTATATCTTTATTCTTTAAGTCTTATACTTAAGCGGCAGTATATAAATTATATAAGGCTTTTAGTTAATATATTAAAGCAATATACGCGGCTCGAGCGCGTTAAAAAACATACTATTATTTTATATTGCTATCCGTCGTATATACCGTAAATAGGTCTTTTACTTATCTTTTTTATTAAATAAGAATTATACTAAATATAAAGGAAATATATATACCGTTAAATTCAAGGGGTATTTGCTCTATAAAGGTTATCTTCGGTTTTATACGAAATTTAGCTTTATATAGTATATCTTCCTTAAGGTATAAAAAAGAATATATTATAAAAGAAAGGGTATTATTAGTTTAAAGGCCGGTAATGCTAAAAAGGTCGGGGCCGTTAATCGTAAAAAGTAAGTAAAGGTCGTATAAAGATAGTACTATATTAAGGTTTATCTTATAATATAAGAAATATATCTTAAACTCGTAAAGACTTAATTTTACTAGGCCGTATAAAGGCCAATAAATATATAGAATTGTCTTAAGGGGGTAAAAAGGGACTAGTTCTTAAGGGAGATATACGAAAATAGTTCTTATAAAGGTATTATTTAATTAAACGTATACTTATATAATATCTTAAAGTTCTTCTTTTATATATATATTAACTAAAGTTAAGTACTAAGGGCAAGTAAAAGTCTTTAGCTTATATACTAAATAGTTAGTAACTAAGTAAGGATTTCCTCCTTACTATTATTTACGTACCCTTATATAACTAATCGAGACTTCTCGTATAGTTTATCGTTTTTGCTTTTAACTTCTTATACTAATCGTATCTTAAATATTTATAAGTCTTTATATTAAATAAGGTCGAAAAGAATAAAAGAAAAAACTTTATATACCTTAAGATATAATATCTTAGTTTAGCTTAATACTTTAAACGGTTTTCTAAGCGTAGTAATTATACCTTATACGCGAAGTTATAATAAGAGTTTAAGTGCGTTTTTCTCTTTTTATATAAGGAATTGTTTATACTTAAAGGGGTCTTATAGTAAATAGAGTAATACTTTAAGCGTTAAGGGGTATTCTATATAAAATAGCTTAATATATATCGCTTAAAACGTAGTCGTGCTACTTAGTAAGATAATAGTAATATTTTATCCGTTAATCGCATTAATAAGGAATAGTCCTTTTTATCCGTGCTTCTCGCACTATATAAGCATAAAGCTTTATAAAGGAAGTAAGAAGACGTCTTTATATAAGCGGGGGCCGTTATATATATTTAAGGCGCGGCTAATTATAGTTTTTATATAGATACGTTATACTATAGCTATAGCTTTTCGAATTGCTTTTACTTATATAAAGATTACGGGGGACGGGGGGGAGTCGGAATTAATTTATAAGTACGCGCTAAAAATAAGGAGAGTTAGTATAAGACCGTTCGGACTAGCTATATCGTTTATATATTTTCCCGCTATTTATAGTATTATATAGATATCTATTTCGAAGAAAGGTTTATCGTAAAAAATGTTAAAGGCACGTTAAAGTAGTTAGTATATACGTTCGACTTTACTAACTACTTAATATACTTCTATAAGCATTTTTTTATATATAATACTAAGGATATAAGCATTAATATAGAATTCCTTTAAGGCGAAGTTCGTTCTTAGATTATATATAATATTATCGGGGGGTCCTTAGTATATATATATTTAATATTAGTATAGTGTATTTTATATATCCTTTATAAAGAGGTAGGGAAGGAAGTTAGCTGCTTAAAATAATATACTTTCGTTAATAATATATAAAGCCGGTTTTTTATAAAGGTATAGTACGTTGATAATAACCTTATAGTTAAGTTTTATATTGTCTTTAATAGGGAATTTTAATCTTTAAGGAGCTTAGTTATAAAGTTAGTATTATCGGTAAAAGTATTATACTTTTTTAAGTAAGGAGTATAAGATATCGGAATATTTAGCATTTTAGAGGAGGTTATATAGTTATATTATACTTAAGTAGCTAAATCGTCGGTAAAGGTAGCGAAGTTATAGTTCTATAAAGTAAGTATACGCTTTTTTATAATTAATATTAAAAAAAGGTATCCTTATTTATAAATAATAAGGATTATTATACTATCTTATTATATAATAAAGTTACGTATATTATTAAAGTATACGCTTAGTTTATCTATATCCTTTAAATAGAAAAAAAAAGGGGGTTAAGGTATTAAGGATATAGTATATAATAAGGCCGAGGGGGTTCGTAAAGGACATAGTCTTAATCGCTATAGAAGCACCGGTATTTCTAAATTTAATTATCGTGCTTTTAAGGGTTTAGTCTACTTTTATAGCGTCTAAGTATTCTCGTACGTACGCCTTTACTTAAGCGCGGCTAACTATTAATACCTATACTACTCTTATATTTTAAAGTTCTCCTTAGTACGCTATAGCATAGCTATTAGTAAGGAGAAATTAAGAAGTAGGTTTATTAGTATTCTTTATATAGTAGATATCCTTACCGGTTAAGCGGTAAAAAAATGCTATATTAGTTATATATATAGCATTTATCTCCTTTATCGCTAGGTTAATATCGTACTTTTTATCGTTACTTTTACCTATATCTTTAAGAATATTATTTAAGGAGGGGAGGGCTTCTTCTTTATATATAGTTAAGAAAGTATTAAATATTTTATTAAGTAGTTATTCTTAGTTAAGTTCTTTATATACTTATAAGCATTAACGCTTAGCCTTTATTAATGCTAAAAGGGGATAGTTTATTAACTAATATCCTAGCTTTTTATAGATAAAGCATTTCCTTTATATATATATATAGAAGGCGGAGGGTTATCTTATAAGGCGTCTAGGCTATATTTATAGTTATAATAAAGGATTATACTACTTAATATAGGTTTTATTATTATCGTATCTCCTATTAATATAGTACTATATTATTATATAGTCGGTAGCGACTAAGAGTACTAATCTTAGCTAGTTAATAAAAGCCTTATACGTTTTTTCTTAAAGAATTATTATAGTTTCTAGTTTTAGTACTTTATAGCATACTTATATAATTGTAGTATATAGTTATACGTCTCCTTAATAGTCTTTTTAAGTGCTTTTTAGATAAGGCGTAGTTTATTAATAAGGTTCTTAAAAGCCTTAAGGAGGCTCTTTTCGGGGTCTTTTTGTCGTACTATTTAGAATAATATTAAGGTTTAATCTGCTTAATACTAAGAGTAGTTTATATAAGTATTAAAGTAGTTATTTAGCTTATAGTATATCTCGTAAAACGTGCTATTTAGTCTGATATAGTGGAGGTAATAGTCTTAAGCACGTTTAAAAAGGATATTAAGTAGTACTATATAGAATTAGTCCTTTATAATACTAATACGATAGTAATAGCTAATAAATATTTTCGTTTTATTAGCTAAAATATCGTACGGTTTTTTAAAATAGTTCTAGTTTATACGCTATTATTTTTAAAAAGCAGTCACCTTATTTAAGGTAACTAGTTTATTTTAAATAGTCTTAACGGGTAGGAGTTCGTATAAGTTTAAGACTATTAAAGTAATTAATCTTTATTAGTATAGTCGGCTATTTAAGGTAGTTATATCTATAGGTTCTTAGTTAAACCGTACTAATACCGGCCTAATAAGGGATCGTATCTAAGGCCTTTAAGTATTATTCTTATAGTATAGATATATAGGTACTTAGGGTTAATATTAATATTGCGGTCGAACTATATTAAAAAACGGTAGCTCGTTTTATTAAATTAACTATATAAGCTTTTAAGATATTAATTTATTTCCTAGTAGTATAGTTCCGCGGTCTTAGATAAGATAAATTAGCTCCCGGCTAAAGATACGGTAAATCTATAAAAATTAAAAGGTCTTTTAATTAGCAAGCTTAAAGTAAATAAGATTAACGAGGCTTTACTTTTTTTTGCCGAATTATACGGTATTATATATCATACGTGCTATATAAGTAGTAAGTTCGGTACTTAAAGGACTTATCATTATATTAAGGATAGTATCTTAGTATTTTAAGCTTATTGCTTTCTTTTAGACTTATAGAAAGATTCTGCTATATATAGTTATCTTATCGTATAATGCAAGATTGTTATTTGCGATATCCGGTTAAAGAAGGGATCTATATACTAAGGAAGCGGGGGATCCGGGGGATCGGTTATTATCTTATAATACTATCCTTTTATTAGTAAAGGGGGTACGTTCTTAACGTTATTAATAAGGTTAATCTTTTCTCTTACGTTTAGCGCTATACGACTTAGAAAAGGACTTAGCACGTTAAGTAATTACTATTACTTTTACTACTTTTCGTCTCTTTACTCTTACTAATTTATAAAATCGCTAAAGGTTTAGTATAATTACTAATAAGTATTAAATAGAAAATCTTTAAGTAAATATATATATACTAAGTAAATAAAGAACTTATTAGTTATATTTTACGTTATCCCTCTTAAGAAAAAGAGAAGAAATACTCCTATATATATATATATAAATAGCCCTTTATTATAGGCCCTTAAATAATATAATACTTCGTACGTATTATTATTCCTTTATAGGTATTATAGGTCTTAGTATAATATAACACTCTATATATATTATTGCTCCTTTATAGGTATTATAGGTCGTAGTATAATATAATACTTCGTGCGTGTTATTACTCTTTAAATAATTCTATTTTAATAGGTATTAAGACTTGCTATAAAATAAATAATAGAATATATTATATAAAAGGCAGTATAAATAATATACTTATAGTAAATACCTTTATAAATACACTTTTCATTATTATTTTTATAATTAAGACATTTATAAATAATAATAATACGTTTATAAATAAAAAGAAGACTATAAATATACTTTTATAATATAAAAAACTAAGAAATAGAAATTATAAATCCTAATATAAATACTTAGAAAGAAGCTTTTTTAATATAACTATGAAAAAAGGTAATATAAGAAAGATAAAACAATATAACGCTTAGATACAAGCTAAATAAAAAAAAAGAAGACATCTTTAAAAAGGAAATATCTTTTTTAAATAAAGTATATTTAAATATTTTAAGTCTTATAAAAACCTTTACTAATAATAAAGAAGTATACTTTATATCCTTTTTAAATACTACTACTAAATATCTAAGAATATACCTTGTAAAAAGTAAGGCAAAATATCTACTTAAATCCTTAGAATATTAGTAAGAATAAGAAAATAATGTAAATAAAACTACTATAAAAAAGCTTTTCTTACATAATATAAAACAATTTATATATAATATAAAACTATATTTCTTTAAACACGGCATTAAGTTAAATATAAGCTCTATATATACCCCCTATTTATATAGCTAAATAAAAGGGATAAATAAAACTATACTTAATAAAGTTTAAGCACTGCTTTTTACCTTAAATATACGAGAATATTTATAAGGTAAAGCTATTTTAGCAGCTATATATATTTATAATAAGTCCCCTTATTTTTTTCTACGCTTTATATCTTATATAAAAGAAAGGATTATATAGCTTTAAGCTTAAAAAATATAAATAAAACAAAGGTATTTAAAAGCACTATATTTTATAAAAATAAACCCCTACTAATAAAATAAAGCTTAAAACTTATAAAAAGGTAATAATAAGCTATAAAGACACCGCTTATAAAATATAAACTTTTTTTAAACGACAGGTAATAACTTTAAAAGATTTAACTATACTAAAAAATAACTTTTTAAATTAAAAAGAATATACTTATTTTAATTATATATCTTCTTTAAATAATCTATTAAATAACAATAATAATAATAATAATTATTATTATTATAATAATAATAATAATAATAATAATAATAATAATAATAATATTTATAATAATAATTGTAATAATAATAATAATAATAATAATAATAATAATAATAATATTTATAATAATATTTATAATAATAATAATAATAATAATAATAATATTAATAATAATAATAATAATAATAATAA
>JAPEBW010001745.1:0-19475 GCA_027405785.1 Ophiocordyceps robertsii | reverse complement strand
CTAGTTTACTATCTTTTTTATTTTACTTATAACGTAGCGATCGCCGTTTAAAGGAAGTTAGTAACCTCCTTTATCCTTTATATAAAGCTTTATACGCCCTTTATATTTAGTATAAGCGGTCCTTCTTCCTATACGATTTAAATCAGCTTAATATTATACTTATATATAGCGAAAAGGGGGCTTATTCCCGTTATTAATACTACTTAATTATTAAGCGCCGCTTAAGCATAAGGTAGCTATACCCCTTAGTTATCTTACTTATAGTAAACGTATACGCGGAGGTATACTTATACCTTTTAGTTCGCGCGCTTTATCGCCTTATTAGTTTATAAGTAGTAAGCTAAACTTAGTTTCCTTTAAACCTTAGTTTATTAGTAGAATTCCTTTTAAAACTACTTTATTTAGTTCGTTTTTTAATTTAAGATAATAGACTTTAGTATTTTATAAAAGCGGAAGTAAGATTATAAGAACTTAATAGTATATACTATTACTTTTATTATCGGTATCGCTTTTAAAGTTATTGCCTTTATTAGCTTATCCGTTATTACTTAAAGGTTTTAAAAGTCCTTAGTCTTTATTAGTAGTAAGTTAACTATAAAGTCTATTATTAAGTATATAAACGGCTATATAAGAGGCAGTAATAGTTAAAAAAGCCCTTTTTAAAGTTGCTTTTAAATATACCCCTTACTATATAGCTTATAGTTTATAATAAGCTAGCGTACTATTAATAACTAGCCTAGCTAGAAAAACGTTTAAGCTAGTATTATAAGCGTCCCCTTATACTTTAAGTATCTTACCGCTATTAAGTTTAAGTTATATATCCGCTAAGCGATTAATACTTAAAGCTTATTTAGCTTTTCGTCCTCCCTTTCTTTAAAGTATTAAGCTTTACTTAGCACTTAAAGCCGGTCTTTAAAGTAAAGGCGCCCCTTTATATTAATTATATACTTACTTACTTAAACTTTTAATTGCTATTTTAAAGTAAGCGACTAGTTACTATTCTATATTACTTAAAATACTACTTAATACTCCTTATCCTTTCGCAATATCGCTATTTATTACTTTTATATCTTTTACTTATTAAATATATAAGCCGGTTGTGCTTACTTTTTAAGTATATCTTAGCTTAAGTTTAGGTTAAGTTTTAGCTAAACTTTACCTTTATTTGCCTTACTTTTATCTTAAGGTATAAGGTTATCCGCCTTACTTATATAAGCAATTAACCCCGCGTTTGTTTCCCTTACTTATATTATTATAATAGTACGCTCTTTTTATACTAATTGTTATAGGAGGTTTATATACTCGCCGCTAAAAGGGACTTAATATCTTATTAATCGCGCGCTATCTAAGATTATCTATACTATACGTCTTATTTCCTTTTTATTAAATGCCCCTTCCGGCTTATCTTAATTATAGCGCAATAAAACGTTAAGTACTACCGCTAGCCTCTTTAAGCAGTACTTTAATATAAAGTTATATAAAGTAAGCTTTATTTCTTATTTACTTTACTTTTCGTTTAACTTTTTCTTTATTATAAAGTACTTTAAATATTTATAATTTATTAGCACTATAAATACTAGTATATTATATACCTTTACCCTTTAAAAGTCTAAGTATTATATAATTATAAGTAACTCCTTATCGTAAATCGGGTAGTTATACTCCGCTATATTAAGTCGTTTTAAAAAGAAACTTACTAAGTATTATATCTTATCCGGTCTTATTTATATTAGCATACCGCTTATTGCGTATTTAAAGCAGTCCGCCTTTAAGTACGTTTCCCTCTTAAGGTTATATAGCTATAGTATTAGCACGTTATAAAATGCTTTTTAAATAAACTTAAACGCGGCTTAGTGCTTATCGGTTTATAAAAACGTCGCTTTTTTTTATAAAGGCTATTTAAGCACCGCGAGGCCTTAGTATAAAGTAAGATAAAGGCATAATAGTAATTTATAAACTTAAGGAAGCTTTAAACGCCCTTTATATTCCTTAGCGCTTACTATATCTAGATAGCTTAAATCTTCTTTAAGTTATACTAAACCTTACCCTTAGCTTATATAATAAAGCTTAAGTACTTTACTTCTTTTATTATAAAGTTATATTTTTATAGGTTTAGTATAAGGCTTATTTCTTATAACTTTTAAATTACTTTCGCTACCTTATCTTAGTAATCGCGGAGCGACTTTAATAAGTAAATTAAAACGTTATTTATATACGCTATAACGAACTTATAAAGGTAGTCTTTTAATACTTAGTTAATATAGCGTTAAAAGGTAGCCGGCGTTCTTATAAGGCTAAATAAGCATACTTATTACTTAAATAGTCTAAACCTTATTTAAAAGGCCGTCTTAAACTTATAGCCCTCTGCGATTTTAATCTTATAAAACGCTATAATAATATCGAGTTTTGTAAATTAATATACCTTCGCTAGTATCCTTAGCGTTTTTATAATTAATAGTAGTATATACTAATCCCTTTTTATAATTATATTTAAAGCTTAGTAGTTATAGTAAAAGCGTAAGCGGCTATTAGCCTTCCTTATAAATAATACCGGCGCCGCGCTTAATAAACTACTTAAGTAAATAAGGTTTGCTTTTAATAGCTTATTTAAAGTCTTTTAAAAGATAAGGAGTTCTTCTTTTAATATATTATAAAGGGGCCTTTATAATAATAGCGGCTCCTTACCGTCCTTATTTAAAGTAAGATAAATCTTATAGTCTATACTTAGTTAAAATAAGGGTTACTTAAGTGCCTTTATAAGTACGAAAAGGTTTAGATAAGCTTATAGTGCTTAGGCCGGGATATAGTCCGCTAGGTTAATTAGTATCTTTAGCTAAAAGGCCTTTTTTATATCTTTTATCGTAATTACCCTTACGTTAAGCGCTTATCGTCGCCCTTAGTTTTCCTTTTAGGCCTTTTCTTATTAGTACTCCGCTGCGAAGATAAAGGCGCTTATTAGCTTCGCTTCTTAGATATTCGCGATCTTCGCGGCTTCTTTTAATTCTTTAAGGCTAATTTAAATCCCCGCTTTTCTATGCTAAATCTAATCCCCTTTAGCATCGTAAACTACTTTATTCTTCTTTATCTACGGTCTCCTTAAGAATATATCGTAGCTTAACTTTAGTACTATATAGGCGAATATTTATTTTAAGTGCCCGTTAATCTTTATTTTAAACGCTATAATCCCTTTTATTTAAAGTATTAATACGTCTTTTAAAAAAGGCTATAGTAGCCTCCTTATCTTATTTATAAAAGGTATGTATAGCTTTATCGCTACTCCCTTACTTACTATAGTATAGTAGTTATAGCTTATATTTATAAGTATATTAAGCCCTTTTTTCTTATTAATACTAACCTAAAGTAGTATTAAGTTTAGCGTAAGGTGCTTCCTTATTAACTTTTAAGCCGTTTACTATTTCTCTTTCTCCCTTAGCGCCCGACTTTATATTAAGGTTCCTCTTTTCTTAAATCGGAATTTACTTTAGTTACCTTCTTAGCTATAGCTATAGCTACTTATAAGGTTCCTTTTTTTTATATAAGCGGGCGATATACTTTACTACCTTATAGGTAAAATACTTTTATATATTAGGCCGGCTTTATCCTCCTCTTAGCTAAGTTATAGCGTTAATTTTACTTATTAAAGTATCGCCCTTTAAGTCTTTTTAGTCTTAAGTCGCCCCCCTTATTACTTTCTTTTAGCCTTAAAATAGCTACTTAGTTTACTAAACCCTCTTTAGCTTTACCGCGATCTACGCTACTTAATTAGTATACGCTAAGAAGCTTAAAGTTAAAAGGTCGACTATTATAAGTGCCTCCTTAAGGTAAAGGCTAAAAGCGCTTTTTAAAAATATAAAATATATATCGTATAGCTATAACCCCCTTCTTACCTTAAAGAGCCTTTACTTAAACTTAAGGAAGAACGCTATAAATATTTAGTTCTCTTTTTATTTAATTATACGGATAGCCGCCGCCGCTTACGATTAAATATTAATATTAAAGTAAATCGAATTAAAGTACTTAAGGAATTCCTATTAATCGTAACCTTAATCTACGCCGGTACCGTAATAAGTCGCTATAGTTTACTATAGCCCTATATTTAAGTAGTTATAAATTAAGTAGAAAACCTCTTTTAAGCTTAAGAAAAAGTCTTAGTTAATCTCGCACTTTTCTTATATATATCGTGCTTAAGGCGTAAAGTAGCGCCGCTAGCTATTAAAGTTCCTTAGCGCCGGGAGTAGCTTTTATTAGTCCTTTTTCTTTATTACTTCTTTCTTTATTATAGGTATTACGGCCCTTGCTATTATATTATAAGGTAGTATTAAACTACTAATTAGTAAGTTAGCCCCTCTTTATATATATATCCTTACTTTCTCCTTTAGCTTTTATATTAAGGCCTTAAACTAGCTTATTAGCTATTAAATCTATTACTAAGTTACTTAAACTTAATAGCTCGTTTTAACGGCCTTTACTTATAGCGAGAAGATTGCTTATTTAACCCTTATTTAAATATTAGCCTCTTTTAGCCCTCCCTTTTTAGCCTTTTAAACATAGCCCTCTTATACTAAGTAAGCTTCTTACTTACGCTATATTATAGTTAGTAAGTCTTTTCTTCGGTTATATAACCTTATTTAAAAATAGCTTTAAATATATTAAGGGCTTATATATACTTAGTTTAGTAGTACGTAGCTAAATAATTATTTATTTAAAGCTAAAGAAGGAAAAAGGAAATCTTTATTTAAGCTATATAGCTTAATACTTTATAGGGGTCGCTTAAGTAGCCCGTACTTAGGTTAAGTTTAGGTCGAACTTAAGCCGAGTTTAAGTAAAGTCTTATACGACTTTAGCTATATATTAGCCTAACTCCGGGTAATTCGCTATAGTATAACTATAACTCTTCTTATAGCATAGCTTATAATAAGTAGTTAGCACTAAGTTTTCTTCTCCTTTTCCGGCTAGTAAATTCAAATTAAATAAATTATGCTTAACTACTTAGTATATAAAAAACACTAAGGGTTCTATAATATAAAACTAGCTTATAAGGATCTTTATAAACTTTATAGCTTTAATAAAGAATACTTAGTATTTATATACTTAGTAAGTTCTTTAAGCTATTAAGTAAGAGAAAGGTATTTATTATAATTACGTTTATTTAATTATAATTAATAAAAAAGAATATTTACTTTTATAATACTATAGCCGATTAATTAAACGTAAGCTAGTTTAAGGTATTAAAAGCTTTTTTATCCTTTTATAAGCTTTATAGATAGTAGTTCTATTTTAAAGATTAAAGCTTTTAAACCTTATACTATAAAATTAGTTAAGTTATAAGAGTTTATTACCTCTCTTAAAGCTTATTTTTAGTTTTATCTTATTATAATAAACTAAGAAGTAGTAAAAGTTATATTTATATTTAGTTGCTTAAAACGCTTAGTAGTAATATTGTTCGAACCGACTTTTAAGGACTATATAGATAATAGTCTTAAAGATAGGAATTCTAAGATAAAGAATATTTTTAAGAATTTTAATACCTTTAAAGAAGCTTTACGAAAAACGTTTAAAATTATAAATAAGTAACGATTAATAAAGCATAAACTAAAAAGCCTTAAGTAAGTTATATCTTTATTAGCTTATATAGCTCGATTTTAATAAATAACTTTTAAGCTAAAATAAGAAAACAATGCCTTTATAGCGACTTTTTATAAAGGTTTTAAAGAAAAGGTTAAAGACGAAATCTACCGCTTAAATAGGCTAAAGATGCTATTAAACTATATTAGTCTTACGATTTAACTAGATAATAGATAGTATAAACGCTAGTAGTAGAAAAAGCACTATTTAACTTTTAGTAAGGTTATAAAGAAAATGAATAAAAAGCAATAGGGCGACTTAAGTAACGTAATAAACTTAAATACCTTTAAAGCGAGCCCGCTAAAGCCCGCTAAAAAGCTATTTAATGCTTTAACTAAATAAAAGAAGGCTATATTATAAGAGACTATATTAAGAAAAGGAATTTTTTTAAGGGAAGAAATATACCTATTTATAAGAATAATGCCCTTTTAGCTTATAATCTACGATATACCTTACTACTACCTTTAATTAAGGATACTAAAAAAATCGATATTAAGCTTATTATACTAACTTTTAGTCCGTTTAAGACTAGTTTGCTTATAAAAGGTTTTTATAAAAAAAGACTTAAGATAAAGTTAAAAGCTAAAAGCTTAGACGACTAGTAATAAAATGCTTTTAAGACTAAGGATAATTATAAGTAAGAAACTTCTTTATAGACTATTTATAGAGATAATAAAAACGCTCCTTATTTTAATATAAATATTATACTTTTAAATATAGAAAATAATAGTAGTTATAATCTTAAAGACCTTAACTTATAAAAAATAAATAAAGAGCCTTCTTTTAAAAAGGAAGATAGTAATAAGCCTTATACTCTTTTTATAGAATATCTTAATATAGTTATTACTATTAAGGATAGGGTATATAAGTAGCTATCTTTAACTAAATACTACGAAAATACTTACTTTACATACTTTTTAAATAAGTAAGAAAGCGGATAGTTTCTTAAACTAAGAAAGACTTTTAATAAACCCGCGATAACGATTAAAGAACTTACTACTAATACTAGGGTTATTATAAAAAACCTTAAAAAGGATACCGAAGTTAATAAAAAGGAACTTAAATAAAAAAACACTAATAACTAAGTTAAAATTAAATAACTTTTACTCTTTAAGTAGTATAATAAGACGACTATCGAAAACCTTTAAGATAGTAACCTAGCTTTAATAAGTAAGATAATTAAGCTAAAGGAAGATTATATATCTCTTTTTATATATATTACTAATTTAATTAAAGATAAAGACGATTTTAAGAAGAAGAACGATAAGCTAGCCGATAAGCTTAAAGAAGATATAGAATTCCTTAACTTAGCTATTAAAGATACGTTTAAACGATATAGTAAGTATTTAAAGATAAATTATAATCTTTATAATAGAGAATTATTATTTAGATATACTTTTAAAAGTAAAGAGATTCTTAAAAGATATGCTTAAGAACTAGCTAAAAATATAGTAAAATAAGCATAATAACTTTAAACGATATAATAAGATAATTCGTACTAAAAGAGTTTTTATTAATAATACTATAATAGAAGATTATACTATTATTAAGGATTTAGTTTTTAAAGCTATTAAGAAGCTTAATAACTTAAATAAACTAATTTTATAAAAAGAATTAAGATTTATTAAGAAGTTAGTAAATAAGGCAAAAAACTAATAAGCTTAGGAATAATAAGGCTATTTCTTAGTAAAAAAAACTTACTTATATTTAATAATAATTCTTAAAGTATAAAAATAACCTTTTTATTAAAATTAAGAGAATATTGCTTTAACGTATTAATAGATTGCGGTACGATAAGTAGCTATATTTCCCTTAAAATAATAAATCGTTTAGAATTATATTATAAAAGAAAAAATAAGCTTTATATACTTCTTTTAATAAAAGGATTACCCTTTAAGTATAATAATAATAAGATTATACTAAAAATTAATCCTCTTAAGTATATAATCGGGGTTTATAACTTTAAAAATTCCTTCGACGTTTAAGCTATTAGCTATAACATTATATTAAGACTACCCTTTTTATAAAAATATAATCTTATAATAGATTAAGATAAAGGCCTTAAAAGGTTTAAAGATAATACCTTAAATTTTCCTTTTTATAGCCTTATAAAAGACGATCTTAAAACAAAACCCTCGAATAATTTAAATACGGTAATACTTAACGATAACTATATAAAGAATAGTAACGATAAGGGTAATAAAGCTTCTTATATAAATATAAATATCGTAATAAATATTATAATAAAAGATAATAAGATAATTAATATAACTAAAGATAAAGCAATTACGATTAATATAATATAAGCGAAAATAAAGCTAAACCTTAGTAAAGAAACTATAAGCTTAAGAGATAATTTTAATGCTACTTATAATTTATTAAGAGAAAATCTATTTAATACCTTAAATAATATTAAGTAGTAATATTCTAAGTAAAAAGATAAAATTAAAAAGAAATAAAATAAGAAAAAGATTAAGAATAAGATATATAAGAATAGCTCGTAGTGTTTAAAAAGTACTATTAGCTTAAACACCCTAAAGAGTAAATATAATATATAAAACGTTCGGAAGGTACTATTAACTTAAAATACCTTAAGGATTATTATCTATAAATACTTAAAAATATGCTAAAAAGATATTTTAATATATTTACGCCGCTACTTAAAGATAAGCTACTACTATAAGGTAGTTAGAATTACGAAATTAAGTTAAAAAAAGGCTTTAAGCTTAGATTCCGTAAGATATATAACTTAAATAAGAAATATTTAAAGTTATTAAAAACTATATTAATAAAAATCTATAAAAGGATTATATTAAAAAGTCTAAATTAAAATATAAAGCTCCTATACTATTTACTTTAAAGAATAGTAAAGATAAAGAGAAAACTCGACTTTAACTTAATTTTAAAGAGATAAATAATAATATAATAAAAGACTAGACTTTATTATATCTTATAAGCGAGATAAGAGATAGATTAAGTAATAAGTAGTAGTATACTAAAGTTAACCTTAAATCTGCTTATAGCTAAATACGTATTAAAGAAAAAGATAAATTTAAAATAGCTTTTAAAACGCAATAAAGACTTTATAAATTTTTAGTTATGCCTTTAAGATTAACTAATATATTAATAAACTTTTAAAAGAGAATTAATAGTATATTAAATCCTTACTTAAACCAATTCTATATAGCTTATTTAAATAATATTATTATATACTTAAATACACTAAAGTAATACTATAAAGAAATCGATATAGTACTAAACGAGTTAAGAAAAACTAGCTTATATATTTTACCGGAAAAATATAGCTTTTATATATAAGAAGTAAAATTCTTAAAGTATATAATTACTCCTTTTTATATAAGGATAGACCCTTGAAAGAATTTTATAATTAAAGATTAGCTAATTCTTATAAATATTAAGGAAATTTAAAGCTTTATAAGATATATAAATTATTATAGGAAATTTATATCGGACTTTTTTAAGATAATTATACTAATATTATTAATGTTAAAAAAAGCTAAAACAGACCCTTTTAAGTAAAACTTAAAAGTAAATAAAGCTTTTAAAAAGATTAAAGGATTACTTATTAAAGAACTTATATTTAATATTTATAATATAAAGAAGCTATTAAAATTAAAAACGGATACTTCTAACTTTATATTAAGTATATAGTTAAGCTAGCGCGATAAAAACAATAGTCTTAAACCTATAGCGTTTTACTTAAAGAAGCTAGTAAGTATAAAACTTTATTACTTAATTTATAATAAAGAATTCTTAGCGATTATATATACTTTTAAAGAATTTTAGTATTATATTTTAAGGAATAAATATAAACTTAAGGTTTATATAGACTATAAGAATATTAGTTATTTTGCTTTAACGTAGCAATTAAATACTAAGTAAATAAGATAAGCTAAATTTCTTTTAGAATTAAATTATAAGATTATTTATAAAAAAGGTTTTAAGAATAACTAAGCTAATATAATTAGCTAATAACTAAACCTTAATTATAAAAAGAAAGCCTTATAAAAAGACGTTATTATTTCTAAATAATAATAGTAATTTAAAGTTAAAGACGTTAAATATACTATTTAATATATAAGAAGATCTTACTACTTTAAAATTACTTAAGAATTTTTATAAAAACCTAAATAAAAATAATATAGGAATCTTAAGTAAGAGGGAAAAATAGCGTTTTATAAGAATAAGCTATTCCTTACCTTAAAAACTAAGAAAATAATTATAACGGATATTTATTTATACCCTTTATATAGATATTAAGGTATTATAAAAACGTATAATAAGATTAAAAACTATTATAATACCTATAACCTTAATAAGAAATTCTAAGGAGTTATTAAGTTATATAAAGTATATAATAAAAGCAAGGCTATATAATATAAGCTTTATAGTAACTTAATTCTTTTAAAAGTTCCTTTAAGACTTTAAGACTTTATAGCTTTAGACTTTATTACGAAACTACTAAAGTTTATAGATCCTATAATTAGTATAAAATACGATTTTATTTTAGTTATAGTTAATCGTCTTATAAAGTATAGCTATTTTATTTTAACGTATAAAGCTATAGACATAGAAAAGTTATCTTAGACTTTTATAAGATATATTATAGCTAATTATAAACTTCCGAGTTTAATTATTTTAAATAAGGATTAGAAATTTATTTTAAATTTTTAATAAGGTTTAATATAAGCTTTAAGTATAAAGTATAAATTATTTACTACTTTTTACCTTATTATAAATAAAATAATAAAACGATTAAATTAAACGCTTAAGCAATATCTTAAAAGCTATATAAACTATTAGTAAGATAACTAGCTTTTTAAATTGCTTATAATATAGTTAGTATATAATACTTCTTATTTTAAGCTTATTAAAAATACTTTAGTATTTACGAATTATAGCTTTACCCTTAAAGCTTATAAGTGTTACGGAGTAGGCAAAGGCTAGTATATAGGTGCCGTCCGTAGTATTATAATAATAAGCTATAAAGAGCCTGCCTATATACGGCGGGTCCGTGTCTATATATATAGACCCGGCCCTCCTTATATAATAAGGCTTAAGCTATAGCTTAAGTCCTTATAACCTTATAAGTCGAAGACTTTAATATAATACCTCCGCTCCTTATGCCGCGCTATATAGTTCGGAGCTATTATAAAGGCCACTAGCTATTATAAAGCGCTGCCCGGCCCGCGGCCCGGCAGGCGCTAAACCTACGTTATAGTAAGTAAGGCCGTATAATAGCGGGTTTAATAGCCTTACCCGCCGCCGCCGGCCGCTCTTAATCGGGCGGGCACCTATTAAGAGGCCCGTCGGCCTATTAAGCGGGCACCTTATCCGCCCTAAATAGCCCGGCGGCGTATTAAGCGGCCTAGGTATTCCGCGCCTTAGTTCGAAGACTAAAAGGTATAAATACCTTAACCCTCCGCCTTTAACCCTCCCTTCTTTCCTCCTCTTTTTAGACTAGCAGCAACTATAGCAATAGTAGTAGTAGTAGCGGCGGCAGCACTAATAATAGCAATAACAATACCGTAAGTATCGCTTTCCGGTATACGGAGTAAATGCCCTTAAGCTAACCCTTATAAAAACAATATATCGTTTACGTTATTGGTGCTTATATCGGAGCTCCTTAACGACCTAGAGCCTAGGCGCAGCACCTATACCGCCACCGCCGCCTATATCGCCGCCGCCTCCCTAGCTACGCTTATGCTTATAATACCCCTACGGGTAACTACGCTATCGCCGGCCCCTATAACTCTACCCCTTAGCAGCCCCCTTACTACCCCCGGGACCGCTAAGTTAAGCGCTATAAGTCCGCTCCCCTAAGTACGCTATCCTTATACTAACCTATAACTTAGTATAAGCGGTAAGTGTTGCCCAGCGCCGCCCGTAACGAGTCCTACGTGCGCTGCTTATTAAGCGGCCACGCTTACCGTAAGTAAGCGGGTCGCCTTAGCGGTAGCTACTTCGCCTACGCCCGTGCCGGCCGCGCTTATAAGGCGGCTTCGGCCGTCCTTACTACCGCTAAGATAGCCTAAAAGGCCGACCTTAATAGTAAGGCGGTTAAGGCGCAATTAAAAGCCGCCGCCGCCGCTTACCGTTACTTATACTCGCTTAAGCGGATAGGCTATATGCTTAAGTAAGTCCCCCCCCTCTTTTTCTTCCTTCCTCCTTACTACGCTTACCGTAGCGACTAACGCTAACTATCCTTAGTTAAGAACACCGCCTTTATAGCGCTATCGGCGGTGCCCCTATCCGTCCCCGCTACCCCCGTCCCGGCCGTCCGCACTACTTATAGTGGCGCCGCCGCCGGCCTTATCGTGCCCGCCGCCGCCGCCGCCCCTTTTAACCCCTTCGCCGCCGCCGCCGCCTAGATGTCCGGGCTAAAGGGCCGTCTCCGCGCTTTAAAGGCCGCCGCCGCCGCTCTTAAGAAGGAGGGGGAGGAGGAGGAGGGGGAGGATAAAGATAACGATAAGGAAGAGACCGAAGATAAGGATAAGTAGCATAGGCCTTAGTCGCCTAGGCTAAGCGGCCTTAAATATAACTCCTTTTTCCCTTCCGCTCTATAAGATAGTATAAGTAATAAAAAGGCTAAGGTTGCCCCCTGTTTCCGCTTAAGGGGAAGCTATTAGTCGCTAAGCTTATCGTTCTTATTTACCGGCTTATAAAGGGCTTCGAACTTATTTAAAGCGTTAGCGCCTACGAGCTTTTATGCGGGCTCTTAAGTTAGGTTTAAGTAGCTACGCTACTTAACGAGCACCTCCCGCTACTTACCTTTACTTACTTTTCTTTAACGGGCTACTCTTATTTCCTTAATTACGAATTCCTCTTCCCCTTTAACTAAAATTATAGGGGGCTAAGGGTCTATAACCGCTTAACCGGGTAAGGGGTCTTAAGCCGCTTAGCGTAATAAGTCTATATTAATCTTATTATATATCCTTAAAAGCAACCCTTTAAGCTCTACGACCTATAAGCTAATAACTCTCCGCATTATAAACTTTATATATAGCTAGTTAAGCTTCTTTTTTAAGCGGCCGGATTAGTAGTTACGGAGGTCTAATTAGACTTTATCCCTTAATACGAAACTCTTTACCGGAGACTTAGACTTATTAGCGTGCTGCTCTTAATCCTACGCGGCCGCCGCTATCGCTAATTAGTAATAGTCCGTAGTCTCCTTAAGTTTTTAAACGAAGCGAGTGGCCCGAGCTTTTAGCGAGGCGGCTAGGTGCTCTTCCGCCGCTATATCCGCTACTTAAGGTATTAAGGAGGGGGGTTCGAAGCCGTATAACGCGAAGAAAAGGGTTATGCCGATAGACGCTTAAGGCTTGCTATTTAAGGCAAGCTACGCGGCTAGGAGCTAACGGTCTTAGTCTACTTAGTTCCGGGCTACTACGGCCCGTAAGTAGGCCTATGCCTCTTAATTAACGCGTTCCGGGCCCCCGTTAGTCTATAAGTAATATGCGGAGCTAAGTAGCTAAGTGACTTAAAGCAGCTTATAAAGGTGCTACTAAAAGCGCCCCGTTTAGTTAGAGCCTTTATTGCTTATAATTAAGGCAAGCTAGCTATATATCCGCGCTTAGCACTAAAGAAAACGTTCCGTATATACCTCCGCTTTTATAAAGGGCATTAGCTTAAGCACTACCTCCTTACTAAAGCGGTCCTTAATAACCTATATATAGCGATTCCCCCTTAATATAAGCGGAAGGTCCGTTATAAAATCTATTTAGATATGCGTTTAAAACCGGTCTAGGATCGGCAGTTACTTTAGCAGCCCCTTATAAAGCGCTTACTAGATCTTCGTGCGGCCGTAGACATTATAGTTACGGAGGAAGCGGCGCACGTAGTGCTATATAAGGGGCTAATAAAAGTCCCTTATAAGACCTACCGCCGTGCCTTATCGGCCGGGGTAGCCGACGATACTAAAATCGTGGATTAGCTATACTAGCTTCCCTTAAAGCTTGTTCTTTAGCTTATCCTCCGGCGGGGCGTTCCTCTTATCGGCCTCCGTTGTATAGGAGGCGCCCGGCACCTATAACCTGCCCCTTTAGCGGAGGTGCCCCTTCGGGTCGATATAGCAGTCCGCTACCTACACCTTTAAACGCAGCTTTAGATTTAAGGAACGCGCGCCGGATTTTATAGCGCGCTATACGCTCTTATACGTACGGTCTTAGGAAGCCAGCCTATCTTAAAGACGCTAAAGGCCCTTATCCTAAAAGATCCTCGCTGCTTAGGCGCCCGGGCCTGCTTAAGCTCCCGAACTTAGCGCCTAAGGAGGCGTTGGTAGGGAGGGCGGGACACCCGCCTTTAACGTAGCGGGCGGGTCTATATTAAACGAGGGGGTTAAAGGCTCCTCGACGAGGGCACTAAATAAGGGGGTCGAAGGTTCCTTAATAAAGGAGACTTTAATATATATACGCAACGCCGCCTGCGGAATAAGCTATAGATCCCGCGCCTTAACATCCGCGTTTATAGTGCGGTCTTAATCTTACTAAGAAAGCGCGTCCGGGACGGCGGAGTCCCGACCCGGCCTATACTTAATTTAAAAGTTAAAGCGGGATAGGTACTTAGCTTAGCGGGCCTGCCGCTTAGAGAGGTGCTAGCGGGTTATAAAATACTTAAGGTTCCGGTAGTTTATTAAGACTTCGAAGCTCTTATAACTACGGAGCTCCGCTTACTATTACTTAAGATAGCTAATAATAGCGAGTATCTCTTTATCGTAAATAGCGTAGTTCCTTTCCGCCGGAGTTAGCTTCTTTAAGTAAAAGGCTATAGGCTACTTCCGCCCCTTTACCTCTTGCAAGAGCGTGCCCCTAAGCGCCTAGCCGCTATAGTTTGCTTTTACTATAGTAATACGGTTAAAATCCTATTAAAGCAGCACCGGGGCCTGCGAAAACAAGTCCTTAAGCGTACGGAACGCACTTTCCTATATAGGTCCTTAACGGAAAGCTACCTTTTTCCCTATAATCTCGTTTAATAGTATAACGATTTTAGAAAACCTACGGATAAATATACGATAGTAATTAGCGAAGCTTAAGAAGCTCCGTACGCTAGTCTGCGTTATCGGGGCATCTTAGTCCCGAATCGCCTATATCTTAATAGGGTCCGCTTAAATGCCCGCGCCGGCGTAGATTACGAACTTAAGGTACTTTATATACTTAACCTTAAACTCGCACTTATCCGGATTAAGGTATAAGCCGTATAGGTAAAGGCGGTTTAAGACCCTCCGTACTTTCTATATATAGTCCTCGTGCGAGCCGCTACTATAAATAAGAATGTTATCGATATAAGCGGAGGCGAACTTATTAAGGAAGTCGCGAAGGACGTTATTAATATAACGTTAAAAGGTAGCTAGGGCCCCGGTAAGACTAAAAGGGGTTACTAGCTATTTAAATAGGCTATAATAGGTGCGGAAGGCCGTTTTTTACTCCTTACCCTCCGTAATCCGCACTTTATAAAACGCCTATATAACGTCGAGCTTAGTAAACTACTTCGCCTTTAATAAGTTACGGAGCGTATCGGAGATTAAAGGGAGCGGGTAATAGTCTAGTTACGTAATTGCGTTAAGAGCTTAATAGTCGTAGTAAAAGCGAATTCCGCCCCTTAGTTTCCGGATAAAGAGCACTAGGGCGCTTACTTCGGAGCTGCTTACTTAAATAAACCCCTTATCTAAAAGGTCCTAAAGGGTCTTCTTAAGTACTAACAACTCGGCTTAAGATATGCTATATAGCGGTTTAAAAGGCGCGGGGAACTCCCTTCCTCGCTTATCTATATAAATAAGGATCTTATAATTAACTCCCGGCTTATAAAAGTTAAGCTTATCGGCCTCGTGCTTTATAAAAAGCGGCAATAAGTCGTGGAAGCGCTAAGGGATTACCCTCTATAAGTCCGCTAGCGATTTCGGCGTCTTAGTCTTTAAGGCCTTATTAATATCCGTAAGGCTTACTATTACGGAATCTAAACAGCCACGCCTAGACTCCTTACTTTACTCTTAAGGAAGCCCTACGGAACCCCGCGATAAGAACGCCCGGAGCACGCACTATAAAGGCTCGCCCGAGGAGATACGACGAACATTACCGGTCAGACCCCGCTAAGGTTTCTAAGACATAACTACGAATAGTTAAGAGCTTACTTAACTATAGTTTACGATATATCTAACTATAGGAGATACTATAAAAACTATTAAGCGGATTCCGCCGGTATCTTTAGGGGATTTTTAAGGATTTCCGCGGGATATCTTAACTATAGTTTAACCCGTTTTTAACTATAAAAGCACCCCGAAAGATACGGGATAAACCTTACCGCGATTTTTAAAGGATATTTAAGGATATTTAGGGGATTTCCTTAACTATAGTTTATAGTGTTTTTAACTAAGCTTATACTTAGTTTATTAAGCGATTTTATAAGGATATCTATAGTTTACTTTACGTACTATAGATAATATAGTTAAAGATCCTTAAAATTAGCTTAAAAAACTAAGTATAAAGTAGCTAGCTATACCTTTAAGAAATAGATAAGCTTTTTACTATTTTTAAACCTTTATATACGTTTATATGCGGTAATTAGTCTATTATACCGGCCTAACCGGCGGTAATTAGTCTGTAGTACCGGCCCCGACTAGCGGTAATTAGTCCGCAGTACCGGCCCCGACTAGCGGTAATTAGTCCGCGCCTTGTCCTTTTATCCTTATGCCGTAAGGCGTAGTAAATAGTAGTAATTTTAAAGCATTCCCCTTAAAGAATAAGCTCTACTAACACGTTAAAGATAAACACCCCCTTAACCTTAACCGCAACGTTGCTATATAAAGACGTAGCTTAGTATAGTAAGTAGTTATTTAGAAGCTATAAAACGTTTAAATAGTTAAGGCTTCCCTTAACGTCTAGCTATTAAACCCCGATAGGCCGTTACGATTTACCTACGCACGCCTACTAGTCTATAAAAAAGAAGGGCCCGGGATAAGTATTAAAGCCTATACGGATACCGGGGCAGACCGAAGCCTTATTTAGGCCGACTTAATAAAGACCTTTTAAGACATAACTATAAACTCCTCTTAACGAATTCCTATTTAAGGAGTAGGAAGGATAGCTACTATTAAATAGGCGGAATTTACCGCTTATATACTAAGAAGGCTAAACGGCAGCCTCGCGGTCGTAAAGGTAAGGATCGGCGCTTAGATAGTAAAACGCTTAGCGGCTAATATATTACTTAGCTAAGACTTTCTAGTTCCTTACTAAGGGGACCTTATTAACTTTATATCGGTCCTACGGATCGGGGCCTATAAAGGGATTAAAGCCGAAGTTAAGATAGTCCGGCTAGGACTAGCGATACGTAAGCGGGTAATCTACTTAGTTACTACGACGATTCTAGCTAGTTTTAGCTACGCCTTACTTATATAAGTCCGGGCGCCGCTATTAAGGCGTAATATAATATTTTTCCCCGATAACCCTAAGCTCGCCCGGATAATAATATAGGATTATAAGAGCTTTATAGCGATAAACTATTTTAAGGAACTACTAGTGCTCCGCTAAGGCTAAAAAGTAAGGATAATTACGGACCTTAATAAGTAGTCTTAGCTATATAAGGAGGTTAACGCCACGGCTCCCTTAATAGAAGCCCTTATAGAAAATCCGAATAGAATAAACCCCGCTAAGGACTTCCTATAAAAGGATCTTACTATAAACTATAAACTCGAAATCGGCTAAACTAAGGACCTACTTAAACTTATTACTAATAAGGGCGTCCGGATCTACGCTAAAGACTTAGAATACGCATTAAAAGTCTAAGATATCCTTTAATCGTTTCCCTACCTTTAAAAAGACGAAAGAGTAGTATATATAAACGAATCTAAATATATATATATTCCTTTAGTAAAAGGATAGTAATACTAATAAGTCGTATTAAGATTATACCTATTAAGCGATAAAGATAAAAAGGTAGTAGATATAATATTCGGCTAGCTAACCGCGTAAGGCCGATTAAAATAAGTCTATAGGCGAACCTTATTTATAGCGCCGGTATTTATAGTATAAAAATCGGTAAATAAAAAGGAAAAGGGATAAGTAGTCGTAGACTTACGGGGGATTAACGCCGTTACTACCTTAAATGCTTACTTAATGCCCCTTTAAAGCGATATAATTAAACGCCTTTAAAGAAAGAAGTTTATTAGTATAGTAAATATACGATCGTTTTTTTATTAGTTTTTAGTTTATTAAGACTACTAAGAAAGGTTTATAGTTATAAGCTATCGCGGGCTAAAAAGATTATTAATAATACTTATAGGCTTTAAGAACTCCTTAGTATACGTTTAAAGGTTTATTAATAACGTCCTTTATAAATATTAAGAATACGTAGCGGCCTATATCGACGATATTATTATCTACTTTAACACGGCTAAAGAATACCTTTAATATCTAAAAGCTATATTCCGCGCCTTTTACGACTATAATATTACCTTATCTAGACTAAAGTCCTTCTTAGCATACTTATTTATATAGCTCCTCGGATTTAAGGTAGATACTATTAGCCTAATAAATATAGATAAACGCGTATAAGCCTTAAGGGATATTGCGTTCTTAAAGAACCTTTAATAGCTTAAGAAATAAATCGGCCTTACCGGGTAGCTATACTATATAGTCCCGTATTTCGCTAAGGAAGTTAACGTCTTATAAAAACGAAAGACGGAGCTACTTTAAGTAGGATAAGAAGACGGAGTCCCCTTAAGGGGCTAAGGACGGGCTTAATACGCCGCGAAAGCCGCTTTTTAGCCTACTTTAAAAAAGAAAGAAGCCTTTGCGATTTTAACTAAGAAACTTACTAAGCCTTAAACAATTTACTACTTTAACCTTACTTAATAACTATTTATCTAAATCGATATATCCTAAGAATACGGAGTAGCGGCTATAGCTTTTTACTTAAAAGAAGGTATAGAATAGGATAAAAAGACGCTATTAGCCCGGACTAAGGTCTAGCTTATCGTTTACTTAAGCCGCGCTTTTTAAGGCGGAGAACCTTAATACTAGCCTATAAAACTTAAAGTAGCCGGTTTAGTATAAGCAATATATAAGCTACGCACTATAGTACTATCCGTAAGAACACTATAAGTAGTCGTCTTTACCGATTATATAAGTACCTATAGAATCGTATACTAAAAATCCCTATTCTTTATTAGTATAAAATTTAATAATAAGCTAGTCCTCGCGTCTTAATACTTAAGCTAATTCCCGCTTAAGGTATACTATATCTTAAGCGTTAAAAACGTTATACCGGACGCGCTCTTACGTCTACTATACTAAGACGATAGGCCGGTATCCCTAAACTAAGAAGGGGAATTAAAACGTATTTAAGAAGATAAGATAACGGACCGCGTATTCCTTTACGCGGAAGTATTAATCGAATTGCCGCTCCGCTAAAAAATAATCAATAGATATATAGAAAATATATAGTAAGCAAAAATCATAGCGTAGCTTAGCGATAAAGACGGGGTCCCCGGACTCTTATTCCTTTTATTATAGGGGTTGCTATACTTTATAAAGAACGACGGACGTAGGAGACTATATATCCTTAAGACTTACGCTAAGGAGATCGTCGAAAACGCCTACGCTAAATACTTTTATACCGGCTATACCTATATATAGCAAGACCTATTTAAAAGCTTCTTAATCTTATAGCTTAATAGATATATAGATAAGGTTATAGACGGCTATAATACTTACTACTATAACTAAACCGATTAAGGTAAGACGCTAAAGTAGCTTATTTTAATCTAAAGCCCGCTAGTTTTATACTATATAATAGCGATAGATTTTATTACTAGGCTCTTAGTAGTCTAAGCTAAG
>JAPEBW010001744.1:0-19478 GCA_027405785.1 Ophiocordyceps robertsii | reverse complement strand
ACATAGTAGGCTAATAGCTATTATTAAGTTAATATTATATTTATAAGCCTAGGGATTTATTCCGCAAGGAATACGAGGTGGCGTAACGACTTAGCACGGATTATGCATATAGTCTCTATATATACTTCTTCTTAATCTGCTTATATCTTGCTTATGTATAGGTGGAATAATATAAGACAAAATATGTATAGTATGCAGAATTGTATAGCGGATTTAATATATATTTTAGCGTATTTTTGTCATGTGTAATTTATGCTGTATTTAGCCTATAGGCTGCGGGAGAGTATATCCTACTCCCTTATACTTAGCATAAGTCTTAAGGATATGTAGTCTTTAGCGTTTATCGTTCTTTATAAAGTATAGCAACCTTTATAACCGGAGGAATAAGAGTTTAAGGATACTATCTTTATCGCTAAGCTATATAATAATTTTTACTTATAATATATCCTTTATATATCTATTAATTATTTTTTAGCAGAGCAGTAATTTAATTAGTAGTTTTATATAAAGAAATACGCAGTCCGTTATCTTATTTTCTTAAATATGTTTTTATTCCCTTTTTTAGTTTAAGGATACTAGCTTATTATTTTAGTATAGTAAATATAAAAAAGCGTTTAGTATAAAGTTTTTAACGCTTAAGATATAATATACCTTAAGCGGGAATTAGCTTAAGTATTAAGACGCGAGGACTAGCTTATTATTAGATTTTATATTAATAAAGAATAAAGATTTTTAGTATATAATTTAATAATTACTTATATAGTTAGTAAAGATAACTACTTATAGCGTTTTTATAAATAGTATTATAGTGCGTAACTTATAGACTACTTATACTAAACCGGCTACTTTAAGCTTTATAGGCTAGTATTAAAGCTCTCCGCCTTAAAAGGCGCGGCTTAAGTAAACGATAAGCTAAACCTTAGTCCGGGCTAGTAGCGTCTTTTTATCCTATTCTATATCTTCCTTTAAGTAAAAAACTATAACCGCTACTTTATATTCTTAGGAAATATTAATTTAGATAAATAGTTATTAAGCGGGGTTAAAATAATAAATTGTTAAAGGCTTAGTAAGTTTTTTAGTTAGATTTCTAAAGGTCTTTTCTTCTTTTAAAGTAAGCTAAAAAGCGGCTTTTGCGGTATATTTAGCTTATTCTTAGCTCTTTAAAGGGACTCTTTATTCTTATCTTACTTAAAGTAGCTCCGTCTTTTATTTTTATAAGATATTTACTTCCTTAGCAAAATGCTAGACCGTATAGCGTAAGTACTTAATAAGGCTAATCTATTTCTTTAGCTATTAAAGGTTCTTTAAGAACGCGATATTCTTTAAAGTATATATACGTTTATTTATATTTATTAAGCTAATAGTATTTACTTTAAATCTAAGGAGCTATATAAATAAGTATGCTTAAAAGGACTTTCGTTTAAATAAGGTAATATTATAGTCGTAAAAACTATAGAATACTACCTTTAAGTATAAAAGGTATTCTTAAGCTATATTAAAGTAGATAATAATATTATTAATATAGGCCGCTACGTATTTTAAGTATTTATAAAGTACGTTATTAATAAACCTTTAGATATTTATTAAGGAGTTCTTAAAGCCTATAAGTATTATTAATAATCTTTTCAGTTTACGATAGCTTATAACTATAAACCTTTCTTAGTAGTCTTAATAAACTAAAAACTAATAAAAAACCAATAATGCGTTTACTATACTAATAAACCTTTTTCTTTAAAGGCGTTTAATTATATCGCTTTTAAGGGGTATTAAGTAAGCATTTAAGTTAATAACGGCGTTAATCGCTTATAAGTTTACGATTACTTATCCTTTTTTTTTTCTATTTACTATCTTTTATACTATAAATACTAACGCTATAAATAAAGTCAGCCTATAAACTTGTTTTATTTATCCTTATTTAGTTTCTTGTCTTTATTGCTTAATAAGTATAATCTTAATACGACTTATTAATATTACTATCCTTTTATTAAGAGAATACGTATATATTCGGATTTTTTTATATATACTACTCCCTTATCCCTTTAAAAGCGGGGAAACGATTAAAGGATATCTTTAACCTTTAATACGTATTTTAAGTCTTTAGCGTAGATCTAAATACCTTTATTAATAGTAAGTTTAAGTAAGTCCTTAGCTTAGCTAATTTTAAGCTTATAGTTTACTATAAGATCCTTATATAAAAAGTCCTTAGTAAGGTTTATCCTATTTAGATTTTCTATAAAGACTTTTGCTAAGGGAGTAGCAGCGTTAACCTCTTTATATAGTAAGAACTGCTTATTAAGGTCCGTAATTATCCTTACCTTTTAGCTTTAGCGGAGTATTAATAGTTCCTTAAAATAGTTTATTACTATAAAGCTTTTATAATCTTATATTATCCTTTAAGTAAGCTTAAGGTCGTTAAGGAAGAATATTATATTACGCTTTAATAGTAGCGCTTAGACTTATATAAGTAAGGCATAGCTAAAACTAGTTAAAATCGTTATAGTAACTAAGTAGATTACTTATTTATATATCGCTAAACTATCTTAACTTTAGCTTCGATCTCTTTATAGGCCTTTATTTATAAAACTAATATAAAGTTAATAAGGTCCTCTTAGTAAAGACCTAAAAAATCTTAGCTAAGTAATATATTAACCGCTAAGCGTTTTACTATTTAAGCGCTAATCCTTACCTTTATATCTATAAGGCTACTATTTAGCCTTCTTAATATATACGCGGTAAAATTTACTTATTTAATAGTAGCTATCCTTCTTACTTCCTAAATAAAGATTTATTAAAAGGAGTTTATAGTTACGTTTTAAAAGGTCTTTATTAAGTTAGCTTAAATAAGGCTTTAGTTTACTTTAGTATCTATATAGGCTTTAATGCTTATTTTAAGCCTTTTTTTATAGATTAGTAAGCGTATATAAGTAAATCGTAATAGCTTATTAAGGCTTAACGGTTAGATATTAAGAGAAGCCTTAACTATCTAAACGTTTTATAGCTTCCGAATAACTACTTATTATACTAAGCTATATCTTTATATAGTAATATCTTAGCTAAGGTTAAGGGGGTATTTATCTTCGATATATTAATAAAGCTTATTCTTTTAGGGGAATGCTTTACTATAAAATCTAAATACTTTATTAGCCTCTTAAACTAAACTTACTAAAGTATAAATTCTAGTTTTCTTTAAGCTTTTATTCGTATCTATTTAAGCATTTTCCGTATTATACTCTTCGTCTTTTAAATAGTTATTAGCCTTTACTATAAGTCTTTCTTTAGTTATAAAGTATACCTGTTTTAGCTTTAACGTTAATAAGTATATAGTTTTAAAGGTTCCTTTTTTCTTAAGCCGGAAGACCTTAGCTTATATTCTTAGCTATTTAAATAGGTTTCTCCTTTAACCTAGCAAGCGCTATAAAGCTTATAGTATATCCGCCCTTATTAAGTAATTTAAAAACGTAACACGCGGCCTTAGCAAGCCTTAAATAAATAGCTAGGGCGTCCCGGACTATCCTTTAAGTATATATAAGGTATAGCTAATTAGCCCTTACTTTTTTATAGGTTAAACCTATTTCTTTCGCGCTAGTAAGTGCTTTTAAAATCCTTAGGTATCTTTAACTTATAGCTTAGGAAGAATACCCTTATATTTAACAATCTATTTATTAATATCCTTATTTCTTACTAAACGTTATAAGGATTCTTATAAATAGATATCTAGCTTTTAGTAAATTATTATAATTAAGTAGTTTAGCTAATAAAGCGCGGCTTTAGCTTTATATTAAAAGCGCGATATTAAGGGCTTAAAGTTAGACCTTATTGCTATATCTTTAATAGTAAAGTGCTTTTTATTAAGTGCTTATATCGCTATATTTAAGTAAAATTTCAACCGTTTTTATAAGGCGGAGATCTATTTACTTAGTTTAATACCGGGCTTACTAAGTTCTTCTTATTATAGTTTTAAGAGGTCTCCGGAATACTATTCCGCCGCACTTCCTTAAAAGAAGGAGGGTAATTAAATAGCTAATTTATTTATATAAGCTTCGCCTTTATTAGCGTTTTAGCGGATAACGTTAATAGAATAGTTTACTTCTCGGAATATATTAGCTTAATTATCTTCTTAAACTTCGTTAGAAGATACTTTTAGCGTTCTTAATAGGTTAAATCTCTTTATATCCTTAGCTTATAATTAAGGTTTTTCTTAAGGTTTAATAAGTATATCTTCTTTTCTTAGTACTTAAAGGAGACTAAGGAATTATTCGTTTAATATTACTACTATTCTTATTAAAGGGCTTAAGGCTATACTTAGTTATAGTTTCTATATACTAAGTATAGATAGATTTAGCTTATTAAAGGTATTGCTTACTATATTTTTATCGCTTATTATTAAGGTCTTAGTTTTAATACTCTTACTAAGCGCTTAACTTTTCGTTTTATATATATCTCGAAATCTAGTATACCGCGAGGCCTTAAGTATAAGAAGCTTACTTTTATTAATTAAGAGTCTTAAAAATACCTTAATTAGCGCGGCTATAGTAAAAAAGGCTAAATAGTAATGCTAAATAAAGAAACTACTAAGTATCCTTTAAAGCGGATTTCTAGTTAAGGCCTTTAAACTAAACTTTATTAGTAGTATATAGTAAAAATATCCGCTAAGCTTATTATCTTAAGGAAAGAGTAACTTTATTATAAGCTTAATCTAAAAAGTATTTAGTAAGCGGGGAGCCGGATAGTTTTAAGGTTAGCTTATCTTTACTTTTTTTATCTAAAGAATAATCGATCTATTTAAGTAATACTAAATTTAGTTTACTTAGTTATATAAGTTTTATTATTTTATAGTTTATCCTTTATTAGTATTTTAAAAGCGGATTGCTTTTTAAAGGGTAGTAGTCTTAGTTTAGCTTAGTAGGACTTATTTTACGTCTTATTTTGCTTTATAAGCTATTACGGTATAGTACCTTAAAAAGGGTAAAGGAGATTATTAAACCGGTATACTTAGTTAGTCGCGGCTTTTTCCGCTTTTATAGCTTACTTATTTTTAAGTTTTATTATACGCGCGTTAAGAAAAAGGTGCTTGTTATTAAGGTTAGACTTAAAGGCTAATAAGAGCTTTTTACTAAAGAAAATATCGTTTATTATTTAACTTCTTATAAGATAAGTACTTAATTATGCGATATAGTCGCTCTTAGCTTAGTAGATATTTAAGGGATTTTTATTTTAATAGGTAGAAATTACTATTATTTATTATACTTTATAGCGTAAAGATAAAAGGATAAGGCGCGGATAAATTACCGCTAGTTAAGGCTAATACTATAAACTAATTACTGTTAATTAAAGCTAGTATTATAAACTTATTACCGCTAGTTAAGCCGGTATAATAGACTAATTATTTTATATAAATATATATAAGAGTTTAAAAATCGTAAAAAGCCTATCTTTTTTTAAAGTATAGCTAGTTACTTTATACTTAGTTCTTTAAGCTAATTTTAAGGATCTTTAACTATATTATCCTTTTATTTATTATTAGTATATAAATAAACTTTAAATATCCTTATAAAATTACTTAATAAACTAAGTATTAGCTTAGTGAGAAATACTATAAACTATAGTTAGGAAAATCCCTTTAATATCTTTAAATATCCCTTAAAAATCGTGGTAAAGTCTATCCTATGTTTTTAAGGTGCTTTTATAGTGAAAAATAGGTCGAACTATAATTAAGATATCTTATAAAAATGCTTAAATATCCCTTAAAAATACCGGCGGAATCCGGTTAGTAGTTTTTATAGTATTTTTTATAGTTAAAAACGTTATAAATAATAGTTAAATAAGCTCTTAAGCCTTCGTAGTTATATCTTAAAAACCTTAGCGGGGTCTGATTAATAATATTTATTATATCTCTTTAAGCGAGCTTTTATAGTACGTGCTTTAAGCGTTCCTATCGCGGGGTTTCGTAAGGCTCCTTAAAGGTAAAGTAAGGAGTCTATGCGTAGCTATTTAGATTTTATAATACTTTATTTCCTACCTTTATTTCTTATGCTATTTTAGCATTAAATCTTCCTATACTAAAGACTTAAACCTACTTACTTATATAGATATAGCTTTCGTAAATAATCTTAAGACTAGAAATTCTAGTTAAGAATATATTATAAGCCTTTAAACGGACTTATTGCTTAGTTTACTAAAAAGTAATATATAGTTCCTACCTTTTTTATAAAAGTCGAGCTTTTAGCTTTCTTAAATACGGCGAAAGAACTTATCTTAATTTTACGCCTTTTTTAGTCTTTCTCTTAAACTAAATATTTAAATCCCTACGATTGTCTATAATAATAAACAGACTATACGCCTTATTATCTTAAAAATCTTAAAGATTAAAATAGTCTTAAAGCACGTTAAAATCTATAACTGCTAGGCTAGGTAGGAATTTCTTTAAAATATATTTTCTATCGATTTTACCCTATTAAATTAATAAGTTATAAACGGTCTTACTAAATTACTATTAAAACAACGCTTCCTTAATTTTCAAAAGTAGCTTTATCTTACTAATATTATAAACCTTTACCCCTTGTTTTTTATAGACTTTAACTTAGAATTGCTATTTATACTATTTAAGTCTTCCCCTTTTAATAAGGCTTAACTTTAAAAGGTATATTATATCTTTGCCTTAATATAGTAATAATAATAGTAGTAATAATAATAGTAGTAGTAGTAGCGGTAGTAGTAGTAGCACGAGCCTCCTTAAGGCTTCTTAGTATAAGCCTCCTTAGAGCTTCCTTTAATTTTTAACTATAAATAAACTAAACGATATTTTACCTTTTAATATATAGACCTTTTATAGACCTCCTCCTTAATAAAGCCTTTTATTATTTGTTATTATTTATTAAACTATTTATTATTGCCTTACTTATTTTAAATTACTCCTTATTATATATAGGCTATGAAATAGTTATTGTAATTATAAAATAAGAGCTTTACTACTTAGTTACCTATTCTTACTTTTTATTTATAAGCTAATTCTCTTTATATAAATTACTCTCTTATTAAATACCTTAAAGAAGCCTTCTTTATATTTAAAATAGCGGTAGCTACTTTACTTATACTTATATTAGCCGCGCTTATAAAGCGGCTCCGGCTATTCTTATTACTACTAAGTTAGCTTAAAAAGCTAATCTTAATAATAAAGCGGTTAAAATATATTTAAAAGCCGCCGCCGCCGCTTACTATTACTTATACTCGCTTAAGCGAATAAGCTATATACTTAAGTAAGTCCCCCCCCTCTTTTTTCTTTTTTATTATACTTATTATAGCAATTAGCGCTAACTATTTTTATTAAGAATACCGTTTTTATAGCGCTATTAGCGGTGCCCTTATCTATCCTTTCCGCCGCCCTTACCCCGGCCGCTTATACTACTTATCGTAGCGCCGCCGCCGGCTTTATTATACCTGCCGCCGCCGCCCTTTTTATTATGTTTACCATCACCGCCGCTTAAATATCTAGGCTAAAAGGCCGCCTTTACGCATTAAAAGCCGCCGCCGCTACTTTTAAAGAGGAGGATAAGGAGGATAATAACAATAATAAGGAGAAAAAGAGCGAAAATAAAAATAAATAAGATAAAGATAATATATAGGCCTTAATCGCTTAAGCTAGTAAGCTTTAAATATAACCCCTTTTTTCTTCTTACTTTATAAAATACTTTAAGTTATAAAAAAGCTAAAGTTACTTTAATATTAATAAAGGGGTCTTTTAATATTAGCTTAATAGCGTTTATAAGCTTTTATATAAAGGCTTCTTTATTTTATTAAGGTAGTATAAAAATATTAGCTTAGCTTACTTTTTATTACTACTTAAAGAGAAGTTATTAATTATTAAGCTTATTGTTTTTATTTACTAGCTTATAAAGGGCCTTAAACTTATTTAAAGCGATAGCGCTTATAAGCTTTTATATAGGCTTTTAAGTTTAATTTAAGTAGCTATATTACTTAATAAGAACCTTTTACCGCTTACTTTTATATACTTTTTTTTAATAAGCTACTTTTACATCCTTAATTATAAATTCCTCTTTTCTTTTAACTAAAATTATAAAGTATTAAAAGTATATAACTACTTACTTAAGTAAAAGGTCTTAAGCCGCTTAGCGTAATAAGTCTATATTAATTTTATTATATATCCTTAAAGGTAACTTTTTAAGCTTTATAACTTATAAGCTAATAACTCTTTATACTATAAACTTTATATATTACTAGTTAAGCCTTTTCTTTAAGCGGCCGGATTAATAATTATAAAAGTTTAACTAAACTTTATCTCTTAATATAAAGCTTTTTACTAAAAACTTAAACTTATTAGCATACCGCTCTTAATTTTTTATAGCTGCTATTATTACCGATTAGTAATAGTTTATAGTCTTTTTAAGTTTTTAAATAAAGTAAGTAGCTTAAGCTTAAGTAAGGTAGTTAAGTGCTACTCCGCTGCTATATTTATTACTTAATATATTAAAGAAGGGAGTTTAAAGCTATATAATATTAAGAAAAAAGTTATATTAATAAACGCTTAAGGCTTACTATTTAAGGTAAGCTATATAGCTAAGAGCAAGTAGTCTTAGTTTACTTAGTTTTAAGCTACTACAGCTTATAAGTAAGCTTATACCTCTTAATTAATCTATTTTAAGCCTTTATTAGTTTATAGGTAATATATAAAGCTAAGTAACTAAGTAACTTAAAGTAGCTTATAAAAGTACTCTTAAAAGCGCCTTATTTAGTTTAAGCCTTTATTGCTTATAATTAAAGTAAGCTAGCTATATATCCGCGCTTAGTAATAAAAAAAGCGTTTTATATATACTTCCGCTTTTATAAAGGGTATTAGTTTAAGCACTACTTTCTTATTAAAGCGGTCTTTAATAACCTATATATAGCGATTCCCCCTTAATATAAGTAAAAGGTCTATTATAAAATTTAGTTAAATATATACTTCAAACTACTTTAAAAATAGTAGCTACTTAAAGAGCTTTTTATAAAGCGCCCGCTAAATTTTTATACGGCTATAAATATTATAGTTATAGAGAAAGCGGCGGATATAATACTATATAAAGGGCTAATAAAAGTTCTAAGCGAGACTTACTGCTATGCTTTACCGGCCGGGGTAGCTAATAATATTAAAGTCGTAAACTAGTTATACTAGCTTCCTTTAAAGCTTATTCCTTTACTTTTCTTTTAATAAGGCGTTCCTTTTATTAGCTTTTATCGTAAAAAAAGCCCTTAATACCTATAACTTACTCTTTTAGCGGAGGTGCTCTTTTTAGTTAATATAGTAGTCCGCTACTTATACTTTTAATCGTATCTTTAAGTTTAAAGAATATACGCTAGACTTTATAGTATATTATACGCTTTTATATAAACGGTCTTAAAAAGCTAGCTTATCTTAAAGACGCTAAAGGCCCTTATCTTAAAAGATCCTTACCGCTTAAGCGCTTAAGCTTACTTAATCCTTTAAAATTAGCGCTTTAAAAGGCGCTAGTAAGGAAAGCAGGTATATTATAAAGGGAATACCTGCTTTTATTATAGTAAGCGGGTTTACTTTATTAAACGAGGGGGTTAAAAGCTTTTTAATAAAGAAAACCTTAATATAAATATATAATACTGCTTATAGAATAAGCTATAAATCCCGCGCCTTAATATTTACGTTTATAGTATAGTCTTAGTCTTAATAAAAAAGCGTATTTAGTATAGCAGAGTCCTCGCCCGGCTTATACTTAATTTAAAAGTTAAAGTAGAATAAGTACTTTCCTTAATAAGCTTACCGCTTTAAGAAGTATTAGTAAGTTATAAAATACTTAAGGTTTTAATAGTTTATAAGGACTTTAAAGCTCTAATAACTATAAAGCTCCGCTTATTATTACTTAAAATAGTTAATAATAGTAAGTATCTTTTTATTATAAATAGTATAGTTCTTTTTTACTAAAGTTAGCTTCTTTAAGTAAAAATCTATAAGCTACTTTTATCTTTTTACTTTTTATAAAAGTATGCTTTTAAGCGCTTAGCTACTATAGTCTACCTTTACTATAATAATACGGTTAAAATCTTATTAAAGTAGTATTAAGGCTTATAAAAATAAGTCCTTAAGCGTAAAGAAAATGCCTTTTTATTTAGGTCTTAAACAGAAGGCTACCTTCTTGCTTATAATTTAATTTAATAGCGTAATAATTTAAAAAAACCCGCGGATAAATATATAGTAATAGTTAGTAAAGCTTAAAAAGCTCTATATATTAGTTTATATTATTAAGGTATCTTAGTCTTTAATCGCCTATATCTTAACAAGGTCCGCTTAAATACCCGCGCTAGTATAAATTATAAACTTAAGGTATTTTATACGCTTTACCTTAAATTCGTACTTATCCGGGTTAAGGTATAAGTTATATATATAAAGTCGGTCTAAGACTTTCCGCACTTTTTATATATAGTCCTTATATAAGCCGCTACTATAAATAAGGATATTATCGATATAAGTAAAAGCAAACTTATTAAAGAAGTTATAAAGAATATTATTTATATAACGTTAAAAAGTAGCTAGGGCCTTAATAAGACTAAAAATAGTTACTAAATACTTAAATAGGCTATAATAAGTATAAAAAGCTATTTTTTACTTTATTCTTTTTATAATTTATACCTTATAAAACGCTTATATAACGTTAAGCTTAGTAAACTACTTCGCTTTTAATAAGTTATAAAGCGTATCAAAAATTAAGGGAAGCGGGTAATAGTTTAGCTATATAATCGTATTAAGAGCTTAATAATTATAGTAAAAGCGGATTCCGCTTATTAGTTTTTAAATAAAAAGTATTAAAACCCTTACTTTAAAGCTACTTACTTAAATAAACCCTTTATCTAAAGGGTCTTAAAGCTTCTTTTTAAGTATTAATAATTTAGCCTATAATATACTATATAGCAGCTTAAAGGGTATAAGGAACTTCTTTCCCCGCTTATTTATATAGATAAGGATCTTATAGTTAACTCCTAGCTTATAAGGGTTAAGCTTATTAGCCTCGCGCTTTATAAAGAGTAGTAATAAGTTATAAAAGCGCGATAAGATTACCCTCCGTAAGTCTATAGCTGATTTTAGCGTCTTAGTCTTTAAGGCCTTATTAATATCTATAAACCTTATAGTATAAACCGCCGCGTTAGCGGCGGCCTTACTCTTTTAGCGTATAAGCTATTAAACTATGCTTATAAAGACTAAGGCAAGCACTTTAAAGGTATTAGCTAGTTTAAGGATAGCCTTTATCTCCTTAAAGACGCTATTTATATAATATAGCTATATCCCCGCTAGGCTAAAATATAGTTTCTTTTAGTGCGGGACTAAGAAAAACTATACATATATAAGCTAAGGCTTCCTTAAGATTAAAGGGAATTTAAGCTTTAAGATTATATATACTATAATAAGCTTTATATAGCCGGCTACTTTCGTAGCTAGCTAAGTAATACTTTTAATCTTTATGCCCTTTATTACGCTTAAGGCGTTCTTTACTTAGTATAAGGTAATCCTCTTAATAAGCACTTATATTTAATATATAAACGCTTTATTTATTATAGCGTAGTATTAATATCCTTTATTTATAAGTATAGTAAGAGACTTAGACTAATTAAGTATAACCTATATTAAAGTAAGATCCCCTTTTATATTAGCTACTAGCTCTTACTTTACTTATATTAATAATTATAGCTTTAAGGCCTATCTTTACCTTAAAGTTATTCTTTTCCCTCCGCTTTATAAAGGGCAGGGCTTTTATTGTTTAAAGCGAACTAAGGTAGTATATTAATTGCTATAAAGCGGATTTTTATAAAAAGACGCTTTGCTAGCTTATATAAGCACTTTATAGTAAAGTAAGAGCTTGCTTTATAGTAAATGTATTAGCTATTAGTATACTATTTTTAAATCTTATTGCTAAAGATTTATTTAGCCCGCTACTAAGAAGACTAGCCTATTAATATAAAAAAAGTTATAAATACTTTCTTTAAGAATTTTATATAGTTCGTCTTTATCGTAGTTATAAAGGTATTACTATTAATATTAATAGTAAGCGCGTTTTATAAGAGGGGGGTAACCTTATCCCTGCTATATAAAGTATGCTTTTATAACTTTTAAAAGTAAGGTATTTACTTATAACTTTAAGCTACTTTTATAAGCGGTTAATATACTTACTATATATAAATAGTATAATAATTAAGATAAGTAGCTTACGGAGCGTTAAGGTAATTAAATTCTATAAGTATATTAACTTCGCGCTATCTTTTTATATTATAGTACTTACCGCTTAAAAGAGGGTCTTTTTAAACTTAGGGAGGAACTCTTTAAAGACTTATTTATCTTATTTTTTAAAGGTATATAGCTTATCCTACGCCTTCTTTAATTTTTATTCATTGCTAAAAGCGTAAATAAAGTGTAAATAAAAGTTTTAAAGGTCTTAAGAGCTATTATAGCCCCCCCTTTCTTAAAAGCCTACAATCCTTTATATTTAAAACTTTAGTAGCGTATATAAAAAAGCGTAGTAAACGGCGCTCTAGCCGCTATTAAGGCTTTATTTCTCGTTAATATAGTATTTTGCTTATAGCCGGCTTAAGAAAAAGTAAAAGCTTTTTAGCTTCCCGTCTTATATTTAGTATAAGAGCGGCTTTCGTACTATAGTAACTATAAGCGCTATTTCTAGCATAGTAAATGTTATAGGGGTTAAAATAGGCTTTATAGTCGGCCATCTTAATATAGCAAGGAAGTTATCTCTTTAGCCGGCCAACGTACCTTTTAACGCCTTTAAGGCGTTCCCGATAACTTTATAATAAGGGCGTTATCCCGCTCCGCTTAAGATAGAGCTCTTACTATTATACTATTAAACGAGTTTATAATTAATAGCTTATACTATTATAAAGTAAGTAAAGGCTAGTATATAAGTACTGTTTATAGTATTATAATAATAAGCTATAAAGAGCTTGCTTATATATAGCGGGTCTATACTTATATATATAGACTTAGCCCTCTTTATATAATAAGGCTTAAGCTATAGCTTAAGTTTTTTTAACTTTATAAGTTAAAGACTTTAATATAAGCTATTAATTTAATAAATCTCTTATTATAAGTTAGTTAAATATAGCTATAAAGTTAGCTAAATATAATTATAAAGCTTTATCCCGGTTTAGTATATATATTATATAGTATATATAGTATTAATTAAGGCTATAAACGTATATTATAGTTTATTATAAGTTATAATAGCTTTAATCTTTAGCTACTAGTTTCATACTTTAGTTTTTAAAAGCTAATAAGTTAAAAGGTTAAAGTAATTAAGTTAAATTAATTGCAAAGTTTATAAAAAAGCTATAACCTTTAAAAAAATAAGCTATAAAAGACAATAATATCTAGCTAACTAAAAAAGAATATATATATAAGGGGTGGCCTTATATCCCTATATAGCTAACCTTTATAAATAAAGGCTAAGGCTACGCTTAAGACTTTAATAGTAAATTAAGTATAAGGCCTTAGTATATATACTCCTTAAATGTATAACAAATTTAATAAGAGTTATAAATAATAGCGGTATAAACTATACTTACTACTTAATAATTATAAGTATTACTATTTATACTTATATATATCTCTATTTATACTTACTCCTTATTTTAAAGATATATACCGGCGCTAGCCCGCCTTATATATTTATACCGCCTATATATAGTAAGTACGTATACCTTTTAAATACCTATACGCCTACCCGCGCTTACCTATATATATATTATACCTTTAAAGCTCTTACTAAAAAGCCTCGCCTATATATACGCCTATATATAGCTATAGCTTAAGGTCTCTTATAGCGTTATAAGAGAGATCGTCGGCTTAAAGCAATAAAAAGGGAAGGGGATTAAGAAAAGGACGTAGTAAGGGCAATAAGGGCAATAAAGGCGCTTATAGCACTAACCGCGGCGATATAGCTATATCGCCGCCGCCGGTATAGCATTAAGGGCATTAAGGGCGATGCTATATCGCCGCTGCCGGTATAGCGTTAAGGGCATCGAGGGCGATATAGCTATATCGCTGCCGCCGGTATAGCGTTAAGGGTATTAAGGGCGATGCTATATCGCCGCCGCTAGTATAGCGTTAAGGGCATTAAGGGCGATATAGCTATATCGCCGCTACTAGTATAGCATTAAGGGAATTAGGCGGCATTAAGGGAATTCAGGGCGCGCGGCCCGCTAAGTTAAGTAAGGGCATTAAGGGCGCGCCTATAACCTCGCCCGCGGCACCGGTAAAGGGCCCGGATTAATTCACAGGCCGCATTATACGCGTATCTCGCGAGAGCTTTAAAGATGCGTTTTTTAAGCGAATTAAGCTATAGCCGAGAGCGCGGCTATGTATATAGGCGCGGGCGGGCGCGGGCGCGCGGGTATTTAAAAAGTACGGGTACTTACTTTACGCGGGCGGTATTGTTATAAATATAAGGAGTATATACGCTAAGGCCCTATACTTCTTTTACTATAAGAGCCTTAAGCGTAGCCCTAGCCCTTATTTATATAGGTTAGCTATATATATATATAAGGGCATATCTTATATATATATTTCTTTTAAGCGAGCTAGATATTATTATTATTATTTAAAGCTTTTTTTTTATAGGTTATAGCTTTTACGCATTGCGTATTATTATTACTTTAACCTCTTTACCTTAATTATCTTAATTATCTTAATTATCTTAACTCTTTTAACTTATAAGCCCTTAAAGACTAAGGTAGAAAAGCGGTAGCCCGAGATATTAAAGCTATCGCTACTTATAATAACAATATAAATTAATAGCCTTAACTATACGGCCGTGCGACGTACACGCTTAGTAAGGATACGACTTTATATAATACGACTTTATAGCTATATTTAGCTAACTTTATATCTATATTACTAGCGGTAAAAGATTTACTATATCGACGGCTTAGTATAATAAGATAGTCGCTATTAGTAAATTTATAACCTCTTCCGACCTTAAATATATAATAATATCTACAGCTCCGAAATAAGGGTATAAGGCTAGCGTAGATAAGCTTCGATATTAAGAAAATTCTAATTTATAGATAATAAAGCTTATAGTTACCTTAAGTATAGAAGACCTTAAGGGCTTCCTTAATAGCATTAAAGTAATGCTTTTAGCGGGCATACTTAAGTTTAAGGTATAGAAAAAGAATAATAAGGCGGCGAAGTATAGTATTATTATAAGCATTATACTTAAGATTAAGGATCTCCTTATAAAAAACAGGTAAAAAGCCTATATAACTATAAAAAAGACTATAAACTTAATTAAGAAGTTATTTATAAAAGTCCTTAAAGTTTTATTCTACGCTACCTTTATAGAATTTCTTAATACGGATAAAAAAAAGTTTGTTAGTATAAAAAGGTTCGTAAAGAAGCTATATTAATACTAGGATTAGCTTATTATAGTAAAAAAAGGCTTTCCGGAACAACTTTTTATTATTATAGCCCTTAAAGGTATTTAAAAGTATCGCCTTAATTAGTTTAGTAACTAAGCTTATAATTAATAACGTAGGAACGACGTTTCGAAGGATAAGATATATAAATAGCTTATAAAAGTAAGATAGCTAAAATAGACCTTTAAGCGTAAAAAGGAAGACTTATAAGTTTTAAGGGACTTTATAGCTATATCTATAAGGTATAGCTTCTTAATTAAAAGAAAATTATAACCGCTAATAACGTATGCTTTTATAAAGCTATTAAGAAGACCTTACCCTTTAAGGAAAAAAGCTATAATATTATAGTCTTTAATAAGAATAAAGAGGACGCTAACTTAATAAAGGATATAATACTTTACCGCTTAAGTAACTAAGAACCTTATAATTATTAAGATAAGCTTAACTATAATAAGAACGATAAATTTAAGGGGGGTAAGCTAAGTAGCATTTATATTAAAAGTAATAAGCTAAGGTAGTAGTAAGCTCCGAAGCTACTACTACTCTTTAAGTAGTAATAAGCTTTTTAGCTATTACTACTAACTTCTTATTAAACCCCTTTCCCGCCGGCTATATTAATAAAGCTAGGCGATAATAATATAAACATCTTAATACTAAACGCCTTAGTTTAAGAGCTAAAAGTATACTTAAAAGCGGGGGTTTAAAGTAGTTTAAAGACGGCCCTTATAAATATAAGCTACTTAAGGACTTTCTTAAAGACCTTATAGCTAAAAACGCGCTTAATTACCTATACGCTAAACCTTAGCGGTAAAAGACTTATAAATTCCCTACTAAAAGCACTATAAGCTAATAAGGTATACTGACTTAATAATTAACTAACTTACTAGTAAACTAGTTAAGGGGCGGCCGTTAAAGGAGGCCTTTAAAGAACTATATTAAGGGCTTTAACGTTAAAGCTTACTATTTATTATAAGCTATGCTATAAGAAGAGCTATAGTTATACTATAGCGAATAACTTAAAGTCGGGCCGATATATAGCTAAATTTATATAAAACTCTATCTAAACTTAGCTTAAGTTTAACCTAAACTTAACCTAAGTATAGGCTACTTAAGCGACCCTTATAAAGTATAAAGCTATATAGCTTAAATAAAGATTTCCCCCTTCCTTCTTTAGCTTTAAATAAAGAATTATTTAGCTACGTACTACTAAACTAAGTATATATAGGCCCTTAATATATTTAAAGCTCCTTTTAAATAAAGTTATACGACTTAAAAAGAGACTTACTAACTATAATATAGCGCGAGTAAGAGGCCTACTTAGCGTAAAGGGGCTATGCTAAAGGGGCTTAAAAGGGAGGGCTAAGAAAGGCTAATATCTAAATAAGGGTTAAATAAGCAATTCTCTTGCTATAAGTAAGGGCCGTTAAAACGAGCTACTAAGTTTAAGTAAGCTAGTAGTAGATTTAATAGCGAATAAGCTAGTTAAAGGCCTAAATATAAAAGCTAAAGGAGATAATAAGGACGTATATATAAGGAGGGGCCGGCTTATTAATTAGTAGTTTAATACTACTTTATAATATAATAGCGGGGGCCGCAACGCCCGCGATAGAGAAAGAAGTAATAAAGAAAAAGGACTAATAAAAGCTACTTTTAGTATTAAGGAAGTTTAACGGCTAGTATTGTTACTTTACGCCTTAAGCACAATATATATAAGAAAAGTATAAGATTAACTAAGAGTTCTTCTTAAGCTTAAAGGAGGATTTTTACTTAATTTATAACTACTTAGATATAAGGCTATAGTAAACTATAGTAACTTATTATAGCACCGGCGTAGATTAAGGTTACGATTAATAGGAATTCCTTAAGTACCTCGATTCGATTTACTTTAATATCGATATTTAATCGCGGGCGGCGGCGGCTATCTATATAATTAAATAAAAAGAGAACTAAACGTTCGCGGCGTTCCTCCTTAAGTTTAAGTAAAAGCTCTTTAAGGTAAGAGGGGGGTCGTAGCTATATAATATATAGATCGTATTCTTAAAAGGCGCCTTAAGCCTTCGCTTTAAGGAGGCACTTATAATAGTTAACTTTTAAACTTTAAGCTTCTTAGCGTATACTAATCGGGTAGTATAGATCGCGGTAAAGCTAAAAAGGGTTTAATAAACTAAGTAGCTATTTTAAGGCCGGAAGAAAGTAATAAAGGGGGCGACTTAAAACTAAAAAGACTTAAAGGGCAATACCTTAATAAGTAAAATTAACGCTATAACCTAACTAAGAGGAGGATAAAGCCGGCCCGATATATAAAAGTATTTCGCTTATAAGGCAATAAGGTATATTGCCCGCTTTTATAAAAAAAAGGAACCTTATAAGTAGCCGTAGCTATAGCTAAGAAGGTAATTAAACTAAATTCTAATTTAAGAAAAAAGGAACCTTAGCATAAAGTTAAGTATTAAAGGAGAAAGAGAAATAGTAAATAGCTTAAAAGTTAATAAAAAAGCACCTTATGCTAAACTTAGTACTACTTAAGGTTAGTATTAATAAGAAGAAAGGGCTTAACGTACTTATAGATATAGGCTATAACTATTATACTATAGTAAGTAAAGAGGTAGCGATAAGGCTATAAATACCCTTCGCGGATAAAATAAAGAGGCTGCTATAGCCCTTTTTAAAAGACGTACTAACGCTTTAAATAAAGGGGATTGTAGCGTTTAAGATAAAGATTAACGGGCACTTAAAATAAATATTCGCCTATATAGTACTAAAGTTAAGCTATAATATATTCTTAGGAAAACTATAAAGAAAGAAAAATAAGGTAGTCTATAACGCTAAGGGGGATTAGATCCGGCATAGAAAAGCGGGGATTTAAATTAGCCTTTAAAGATTAAAGGAAGCCGCGAAGATCGCGAAAATTTAAGAAGTAAAGCTAATAAGCGCCTTTATCTTCGCGGCGGAGTACCGATAAGAAAGGGCTTAAAAGGATAACTAAGAGTAATAATAAGCGCTTAATATAAAGGTAGTGATAATAAAGGATATAAAGAGGGCCTTTTAACTAAAGACGCTAATTAACCCGGCAGACTATATCCTAGCTTAAGTACTATAAGCTTATCTAAACCTTTTCGCACCTATAAAAGGACTTAAGTAACCCCTATTTTAACCGGGCGTAGACTATAAGATTTATCTTACCTTAAATAAAGATAGTAAGGAGCCGCTATTACTATAAAGGCCCTTTTATAATATATTAAAGGAAGAACTCCTTATTCTTTAAAAGACTTTAAACGAGCTACTAAAAGCGAACCTTATCCGCTTAAGCAGTTCGTTAGCCGCGGCGCTAATATTATTTATAAGGAAGGCTAACGGCTATTTATACTTTTACTACAACTACTAAGCTTTAAATATAATTATAAAAAGGGATTAGTATACGCTATTATTAATTATAAAAACGCTAAGGATATTAGCGAAGGCATATTAGTTTACGAAACTTAATATCGTTATAGCGTTTTATAAGATTAAAATCGCGGAGGGCTACGAGTTTAAGACAGCCTTTTAAATAAAGTTTAGACTATTTAAGTAGTAAGTATACTTATTTAGCTTTATAAGAACGCCGGCTACCTTTTAACGCTATATTAACAATTAAGGAGCAAATAGGTGCAGAAAAGAGCAGGCTTGTAGCCACGAGTAAGGGGATTATAAAGATGCAAAGAGTATGCGAAAGGGTGAAGAAATGGGTGAGATGTGTGTGTGTAAGGTTAATAATCTATCTAAGGTAAAGGGGGGACTAAGGCTTCCTTATATAAATAATTCCCAAGCTATAAGTAACTTAAGTGATTTGGAAAAGAGCCCCCTATCCAGCGCAGTCATGCATAGTGGGCCAATAGCTATTGTTAGGTCAATATTGTATTTATAAGCCCAGGGATTAATCCCGCAAGGAATACGAGGTGGCGCAGCGACTTAGCACGGATTATGCATATAGTCTCCACACACACCTCTTCCTAATCTGCTTATATCTTGCTTATGTGTGGGTGGAATAATGCAAGGAA
>JAPEBW010001743.1:0-19490 GCA_027405785.1 Ophiocordyceps robertsii | reverse complement strand
GAGGGCTGATTAGCTATACCTTATACGCACTTAAAGGATAGTTTAAAATACCCCGGCTATCTATTAAAAGCTCGCTAGGACTAAGGGTTACGTTTTTAGACCGCTTAATAAGGACGGATATACCTTAGGCCTTATAGCGCTCGCTAAGTTAAAGAAGAAACCCGCTTAAATAGCTAAGAACACGAGTTAAGGTCCTCTAGCTTAAGAGAAAAGGGACCTTTAAGACTATATACTTATTAATACTAAAGCTAAAATAGGTATACCTTACGACTAAGAAAGGAACTATAGTAAAGACCGACGATTATTTAAAGGATAAAGAGTACGATATAGAAAGAGCTTAGTCGGATACCGATAAAACCTTAAAGGAAACCGCAATCTATATTATAGTAGACTTAGTATAGGAGGCCGATAAAGCGTGCGGATTTTATAGCGAAGTATTCCCCTTAAAGAATAAGCTCTATTAATATATTAAAGATAAATACCCCCTTAACCTTAACTAAGACGTTGCTATATAAAAATATAGCTTAGTATAGTAAGTAGTTATTTAGAAGCTATAAAGCGTTTAAATAGTTAAGGCTTCCCTTAATATCTAGCTATTAAACCCCGATAAGCCGTTACGATTTACCTATATACGCTTACTAGTCTACGGAAAAGAAAGGCCTAAGATAAGCATTAAAGCCTATATAGATATTAAGGCAGACCGAAGCCTTATTTAAGCTAACTTAGTAAAGACCTTTTAAGACGTAACTATAAACTCCTTGCGATAAATTCCTATCTAAGGAGTAAGAAAATTAGCTACCGTTAGATAAGCGGGATTTACTGCTTATATACTAAGAAGGCTAAACAGTAGCCTTATAATTATAAAAGTAAGGATCGGCGCTTAAATAGTAAAACGCTTAGCGGCTAATATATTACTTAGCTAAGACTTTTTAGTTCCTTACTTAAGGGACCTTATTAACTTTATATTAGTCTTACGGATCGGGGCCTATAAAGGGATTAAAGCCGAAGTTAAGATAGTCCGGCTAGGACTAGTAATATATAGACGGGTAATCTACTTAGTTACTACGACGATTCTAGCTAGTTCTAGCTACGCCTTACTTATATAGGTCCGGGCGCCGCTATTAAGGCGTGATATAATATTTTTCCCCGATAACTTTAAGCTCGCCCGGATAATAATATAGAATTATACGAGCTTTATAACGATAAACTATTTTAAGGAACTACTAGTACTCCGCTAAGGCTAAAAAGAAAGGATAATTATAGACCTCGATAAGTAGTTCTAGCTATATAAGGAGGTTAACGCTACTGCTCCCTTAGCGGAAGCCTTTATAGAAAATCCGGATAAAATAAACCCCGCTAAGGACTTCTTATAAAAGGATCTTATTATAAACTATAAACTTAAAATCGGCCAAACTAAGGACTTACCCGAACTTACTACTAATAAGGGCGTTTAGATCTACGCTAAAGACTTAGAATACGTATTAAAAGTATATAATATCCTTTAATCGTTTCCCCGCCTTTAAAAGGACGAGGGAGTAGTATATATAGACGAATCCGAATATATACGCATTCTTTTAATAGAAGGATAGCAATACTAATAAGTCATATTAAGATTATACCCGTTAAGCGATAAAGATAAAAAGGTAGTAAATATAATATTTAGCTAGCTAACTATATAAGGCCGATTAAAATAAGTTTACGGGCTAACCCTATTCGCGGCGCTAGTATTCGTAGTATAAAAGATAGTAAATAAAAAAGAGAAGGGATAAGTAGTTATAAACTTATAGGGGATTAACGCCGTTACTACCTTAAACGTATACTTAATGCCCCTTTAAAGCGATATAATTAAACGCCTTTAAAAAAAGAAGTTTATTAGTATAGTAAACGTAAAATTGTTTTTTTATTAGTTTTTAGTTTACTAAGACTACTAAGAAAGGTTTATAGTTATAAGCTATCGCGGGCTAGAAAGATTACTAATAATACTTATAGGCTTTAAGAACTTCTCGGTATACGTTTAAAAGTTTATTAATAACGTCCTTTATAGATACTAAGAATACGCGGCGGCTTATATCGACAATATTATTATCTACTCCGATATAGCCGAAGAATACCTTTAATATTTAAAGGCCGTATTTCGCGCCTTCTATAACTATAATATTACCTTATCTAGACTAAAGTCTTTCTTAGCGTACTTATCTATATAGCTCCTTAGATTTAAGGTAGATGCTATTAGCCTAATAAATATAAATAAACGCGTGCGAGCTTTAAGGGATATCGCGTTCTTAAAGAACCTTTAATAGCTTAAGAAATAGATCGGCCTTACTAAGTAGCTATGCTATACGGTCCTATATTTCGTTAAGGAAGTCGAAGTCTTATAAAAACAAAAGATAAAGCTGCTTTAAGTAAGATAGGAAGAAGGAGTCCCCTTAAGGGGCTAAGGACGGGCTTAATACGCCGCGAAAGCCGCTTTTTAGCCTACTTTAAAAGAAAAAAAGGCCTTCGCGATTTTAACTAAGAAGCTTACTAAGCCTTAAACGATTTACTACTTCGACCCCGCCCGATAACTATTTATCTAAATCGATATATCCCGAGAATACGGAGTAGCGGCTATAGCTTTTTACTTAAAAGAAAGTATAGAATAAGATAAAAAGACGCTACTAGCCCGGACTAAGGTCTAGCCTATTATCTACTTAAGCCGCGCCTTCCGAGGCGGAGAACCCCGATACTAGCTTACGGAACTTAAAGTAGCTAGTTTAGTATAGGCAGTATATAAGCTATATACTATAGTACTATCTATAAGAACGCTATAAGTAGTTATCTTTACTAACTATATAAGTACCTACGGAATTATATACTAAAAATCCCTATTCTCTATTAGTATAAAATTTAATAATAAGCTAGTCTTTATATCTTAATACTTAAGCTAATTCCCGCTTAAGGTATGCTATATCTTAGGCGTTAAAAACGTTATACTAAACGCGCTCTTATATCTACTATACTAAGACGATAAGCCGGTATCCTTAAACTAAGAAAGGGAATTAAAATATATTTAAGAAGATAAGATAATAGACCGCGTATTCCTTTACGCGGAAGCATTAATCGAATTACCGCTCCGCTAAAAAATAATCGATAGATATATAAAAGATATATAGTAAGTAAAAATTATAGCGTAGCTTAGCGATAAGGATAGGGTCCTTAAACTCCTATTCCTTTAGTTATAAAGGTTACTATACTTTATAAAGAACGACGGACGCTAAAGACTATATATCCCTAAGACCTATACTAAGAAGATCGTTAAAGACGCTTATACTAAATACTTTTATACCGGCCGCACGCGTATATAGTAAGACCTATCTAAAAGCTTCTTAATCTTACGGCTTAGTAAATACGTAGATAAGGTTATAGATAGCTATAATACTTACTACTATAACTAAACCGATTAAGGTAAGACGTTAAGATAGCTTATCCCGATTTAAAGCCCGCCGGTTTTATACTATACTATAGCGATAGACTTTATTACTAGGCTTTTAGTAGTTTAAGCCGAATAATCCCTATAAAAAGATCCTATAAAGAACTTTTTTAATACTTTACTAACTATAACCGATAAATTCTTAAAAATATATCTCCTTATCTTAAGCAATAACTAGTTTATAGCGGAAGACTAAGTATAAGCGTTATATACTAAACTACTCCGCGCTAATTAAGGGATTTTAAAGGGGATAATCTTTAACTAAGACGTAAAGTTTACCTTAGTATTTTAACGGACTTTATAGTAAGCCTTTAAATCGAAGCTTCTTATATCTACCGCTTAGTACCTTTAAACTAACGGCTTATCGGAAAGGCGAAACTAAACTATAAAAATCGCGCTACGATTCTTTACCGCTAATTTCCCGGACTTATACTAAACCGATATACTAATCGCCTTTTAGTTTAGCCTTAATAATTCTTTCTCCTTAGTAATTTACGCGGCCTTTAGTAAGCTTATTATAAGGATAAAAATAGATAACGGCCTCCGGTTCTTTAATAACTACTTATACCTACGATACCGAAAAGTCTTATAAGAAAAAGCTAAGTTAGCTATCGCTTATGCTTAAGCCGCTATAAAGGATAGATATAATAAGAAATACCGCCCGCTAAAATTTAAGCCTAGCGATTAAGTTTAGCTATAGCTTAGTAAAAGCTACTACGTCGCGGATAGTAAACTAGCAAAGCTTTAAAAAAGACGCACTAGGCCGTTTAAGTTTACCGCTAAAGTAAGATAGCTTATATACCGGTTAGATATAAAAAGGTCCTTTAATATTTATCCGGTCGTTTTAGTAGCATAACTACGCTTAGTAAATAAGCTAGCAGCATGCTTAAGACTAGTTTAAGATAAAAGGATACCTTACTTAAATAAGTAAGAAGTAAAATAAATCCTATAAAGCTATATAATAAAAAAAGGCGGCGGAAAGCTAAGAAAAGAGTTCTTTATAGCTTAAAAAGGCTAGCTAGGCAGTTATAACTTATAGGTAAACGAAAAAGCGGCCTTCTTACTAAAGATTGTAAAAGCCTTCGAAAAAGCATAAAAGGAGTTAGCTACTTAAGTAGTTTAAATAAGAGTATAACGCGCGGCCTTTATAACTTAATATAAAACTCTTTAACTAAGAGAATTAAGCGGTTAGGCCTAAGCATAAGACTTAAAAACTACTATAAGTTATAAGAAACTATAACTTACTATACTTAAAGTAATTAGTTATTTTAATAATAATATACCGCCGTTTACCTTAAGTAATAAGGCCTTTTTAGCCTTATAGTATACTTATTTAAATTCTCTTTACTGCCCGCCCTTTCTCCTTTTTTTTTTCTTTTTATAACTATATTTCCCTTTACTGCTAGCTATAGCCCGCTATACCTTACTTACTCTTATATATATAACCTTCTTTACCTTAAGCCTACGATCTTTATACTCCCGTTTTAAGTCCTTTTATCGTTTAATATCTCCTATAGCTAAGATTAGCTATTCCGTAATTACTTCTTTAGCCCGCTCTCCCGTAAGCCCTTATACCTTTAATATAAAGGATATAAGTAAGCCCTTAAGCTTTATAAAAACGAGGCGGCTATCCTCTATAGCCTTAAGTCCCTTAGCGAGAGTTAAAACCTTTAAGTTTAAGCTTTTATATAAACCTACGCCGCTTTCCGTAGCCGCGCTTAAGCTAATAGATTTAACCTAAACTATAATACTATAAGGGACGGCCTATACTACCCTCTTTAAACACTTAACTTAAACGACTTACCTCTTAGCCTTATGCCGTAATAAGGTCTAAATAGCCGGTTTCGCGGCAACTTAGCTATACCTCCCGCTTAGCTCTTACCGTTTAAAAGCCCCCGCCGCCTATATATTTTTTAAGGCGTAGCTAGAAATCTTTATTAGTAGAATAACTAGCTAATACTTAACGCTTTAAGGTTAGCTAACCTTATTATAGTCCTAAGATTTATAGTAGCCGCCGTAGCTAGCGGAAACCCGCTTTAACTAAACTACTAAAACGACGTCCGCGCTATCCTTAACTATATATTTAAGGCCTAGCTTAACTAGTTTATAGCTAGGTTTATAGCGGCGTCTTAAGCTACTATAGCTAAAACCCTATCTCGTTTCGCACGCGGTTTAGCCCGTGCTATAAAATCCCCTTCTTAGCTTATAGCCGCTATAGGCCTTAAGGACCTGTTTAGTCCCGCTTAGCGAACGCTTTTTCCGCCTGCTACTACGCTTAGCCCGGCTATATAAAGGCATATAAGCGCCTTATTATAGTTTATCCGCTATCCCTCCTTAACCGGAGGAGATAGCGATAACTAGCCTCGCGATATATTCCGCCGCCCGATCTTATAAAAGCCGCTAGTAATAACCTATATAATCTTTAATAGACTTAGCTTTATAAACCTATACTCTAGCGATAAGATTATAATAATTAAGAGTTTCCGCCTAGCTATAAACTACGCTAAGTTCTACTTATAGGCCTGCGAAAAGTCTAAACGCGACTTAACTTTAACTTAAGTAATAAAGTTCTTAAGCTTTAATATCTACTTTATCGGCCGTACTAACTACGCGCTTTATATTCTCGCCCTTAAGGCCCCCTTTATATAGAGGTTCTTTAAGACTATTAAGTATATTTAAAACCTTAAAAGCAAGGAGTTAAGCACTAAGGCTATCAAGGACCTTATTACTTACTTTTAAGCGAGAATATAAACGTTTAATACCCCGGTATTAACTATACCTATTAATATTAGCGGGATAGCTTACCCTTACTTCGATACCTTCTTAGTAGCTAGACGCGCGTCGGTTAGCGGAAAGGCGTAGGTAATAGCGCCGCGTAAAAAGGATAATAAGTTAAAAAGCCTAATAATAAAAAGCGGGGGATAACTTTAATAGTAGTAGTAAGTAAGATATAATATCTCGCTTATAGGCGGCCTATAAAGCTAGTAAGTAAAACGGGAGACTTAGTAAAAGATTAAAAACGGTATAAGAAAAGTAAGTAAGATAATAATATAAGATAAGGCCTAAATAAAGCTAGTCTCTCGTAATATATCCTACTAAGGAACTTAAGTATTTCTTAGCGCGGAGACTCTTTATTGCTTAGTAAAGGCCTAAATATACGCTTTAAAGGAAAGTCGGAAAACTTTACTATAAGTTTTAGCTAAACGCACTAATCGCCTTAATAAGGACGAAGCCGCACGACTAAATATAAAGTAAGGATTTATAATAAAGCCGCTTATTAACTATCTTAAGCTACTTAGCTACTATCGGCCGAATAGGCCGAAAAAACTATTAAAAGGATAAGGATAGCGCACTACTAATACGGTATAAAGACGCTACTATAAAGCTATTACTTAGCACCCCCTTTACTTTATTCTTACTTTAAACCGATAAAGACGTTAGCTTTTCTTTCTTACTTAAGGGAGTTATTACGGAATTTAGACGGCTACGCTTAAACTCCTTACTTTACTCTTAAGGAAGCCTTACGGAACCCCGCGATAGGAATGCTTAAAGCACGTACTATAAAGGCTCGCTTAAGGAGATATAACGAATATTACCGGTTAGACCCCGCTAAGGTTTCCGGGATATAACTATAGAGGATTAAAAGCCTACCTAACTATAGTTTATAACGTCTTTAACTAAAGGAGATACCGTAAAAACTATTATGCGGATTCCGCCGGTATCTTTAAGGGATTTCTAGGGATTTCCGCGGGATATCCTAACTATAGTTCGACCCGTTTCTAACTATAAAAGCACCCCGGAAGATATAGGATAAACCTTACCGCGATTTTTAAGGGATATTAAGGGATATTTAAGGGATTTCCTTAACTATAGTTTATAGTATTTTTAACCGGGCTTATACTTAGTTTATTAAGCGATTTTACGAGGATATTTACGGTTTATTTTGCGTACTATAGATAGTATAGTTAGAGATCCTTAAAATTAGCTTAAAGAACTAAGTATAAAGTAGCTAGCTATGCTTTTAAGAATAGATAAGCTTTTTACTATTTTTAAACCTTTATATACGTTTACGTATAGTAATTAGTCCGTTATACTAGCCCGACTAGCGGTAATTAGTCCGTAGTACCGGCCTTAACCGGCGGTAATTAGTCCGCGCCCTATCCTTTTATCCTTATGCTATAAGACGTAGTATATTTTTAACTATAAAAGCACCTTAAAAGATATAAAATAGACTTTATTACGATTTATAAGGGATATTTAAGGATATTTAAAGGATTTCCTTTACTATAGCTTATAGTATTTTTAACTAAGCTTATACTTAGTTTATTAAGTAATTTTATAAGGATATTTATAGTTTATTTATATATTTATAATTAATAAAAAGATATTATAGTTAAAGATCTTTAAAATTAGCTTAAAGAATTAAGTATAAAGTAGCTAGCTATACTTTAAAGAGAAGATAAGTTTTTTACTATTTTTAAACCCTTATATACGTTTATATATAGTAATTAGTTTATTATACCGGCTTAATTAATAGTAATTAGTTTATAATACCGGCTTAAATTAACGGTACTAAGTTTATAATACCGGCTTTAATTAGCGGTACTTAGTCCGCGCTTTATCCCTTTATCTTTACGCTATAAAGCGTAGTAAATAGTAGTAATTTTAAGTTATTTAAATAAAAATCCCTTTAATATCCGCTAAGCTAAGAGCGACTATATCGCACGATTAAGTACTTATCTTATAAAAAGGTAAATACTAAATAACATTTTCTTTAATAAAAAGTTCTTATTAGCCTTTAAGTTTAACCTTAATAATAAACACTTCTTTTTAAACGCGCTTATAATAAAACTTTAAGATAAGTAAGCTATAAAAGTAAAAAAGGCTACGGCTTACTAAGTATACCGGTTTAATAATCTCTTTTACCCTTTTTTAAGGTATTATACTATAATAGCTTATAAAGTTAAATAAGACGTAAAATAAGTCTTGCTTAGCTAAGCTAAGACTACTACCTTTTAAAAGGCAATCCGCTTTTAAAATACTAATAAAAGATAGACTATAAAATAATAAAATATATATAATTAAGTAAACTAAATTTAATATTATTTAAATAAATTAATTATCCTTAAAAAAAAAAAGTAAGGATAAGCTAACCTTAAAACCCTTTAGCTCCTAACTTATTAAATACTTTCTAGATTAAGCTTATAATAAAGCTACTCTTTCTTTAAGATAATAAGCTTAAAAGATATTTTTACTACGTACTATTAATAAAGTTTAGTTTATAGAACTTAACCGGAAATCCGCTTTAAAGGATACTTAATAGTTTCTTAGTTTAGTATTATCGTTTAGCCTTATCTACTTTAGCCGCGCTTATTAAGGCATTTTCGGGACTTTTAATTAATAAAAATAAGCCTTTTATACTTAAGGCCTTATAGCGTATTAGATTCTAAGATATATATAAAATAAAATATTAAGCGCTTAGTAAGAGTATTAAGACTAAAACTTTAATAATAAGTAATAAAAACGCAATAAGCGATACCTTTAATAAGCTAAACTTATTTATACTTAACGCGTAGATATTAAGATTAAGTATAGCTTTAAGCCTTTTAGTAGAAATAGTAGTAATATCGAATAAATAATTCCTTAGTCTCCTTTATATACTAAGAAAAAAGACGCGCTTATTAAGCCTTAAAAAAACCCTAAACTATAAGCTAAGGATATAAGGAGATTTAACTTATAAAGACCGCTAAAAGTATCCTTAAATAAAGTTAAAAAAAACGATAAAGATAGTATATTTTAAGGAGTAGACTATTTTATTAACTCTATCCGCTAAAATATTAATAAAGGCGAGGCCTATATAAACTAATTAGCTACTTAATTGCCCTTTTTTCTTTAAGGAAGTATAGTAAAATAGTATTTTAAAGACCTTTTAAAACTATAATAAGAAGAGCTTAGCGAGCTTAGTTTTAAACTAAGCTAATAGATCTCCGCCTAATAAAAACGGTTTAAAATCCACTTAAATATAGCAATATAAATACTTAATAAAAAGCACTTTATTATTAAAGATATAGTAATAAGGTCTAACTTTAAGTCTTAAATATCGCGCTTAGAATATAAAGCTAAGGCTAGGCTTTATTAACTAAACTACTTAATTATAATAATTTACTAAAAGCTAAATATTTATTTATAAGATCCTTATAATATTTAATAAGAAACGAGGATATTAATAGAAAAATTATTAAATAAAAAGAAACTCTTCCTTAACTATAGGTAAAATATACTTAAGGATCTTAAAGGTACTTATTAGCGCGAAAAGAATAGGTTTAACCTATAAAAAGATAAGAATTAACTAGCTATACCTTATACGTACTTAAAGAATAGTCCGGGACGCCTTAGCTATTTATTAAGGGCTTACCGGGACGGCGGGTTATGTTTTTAAACCGCTTAATAAAAGCGGATATATTATAGGCTTTATAGCGCTCGCTAAGTAAAGGGAGAAACCTATTTAAATACCTAAGGATATAAGTTAAGGTCTTTTAGCCTAAAAAAAAAGAACCTTTAAGACTATATACTTATAAACGCTAAAGCTAAAGCGGGTATACTTTGTAACTAAGAAAAGAATTATAATAAAGACCGATAACTGCTTAAAAAACGAAGAGAATAATATAAAAAAGCATAAATAAATACCGATAAAAGCTTAAAAGAAACTGCAATTTATATTATAGTAAACTTAATTTAAGAGGCTAATAAAGTATACGGATTTTATAATAAAGCATTCCCCTTAAAAAATAAGCTTTATAGATATATTAAAGATAAATACCTCTATAACCTTAGCTAAAATATTACTAAATAAAGATATAGCTTAGTATAGAAAGTAGTTATCTAAAAGCTATAAAGTATTTCGATAGTTAAGGCTTTTTTTAACGTTTAACTATTAAGCCTTAATAAGTTATTACGATTTACCTATATACGCTTATTAGTTTATAAAAAAGAAGGGCTTAGAATAGGTATTAAAGCCTATATAAATACTAAGGTAAACTTAAGCCTTATCTAAGCCGACTTAATAAAGACCTTTTAAGACGTACTTATAAACTCCTCTTAACGAATTCTTATTTAAGGAGTAAGAAGGATAGTTATTATTAAATAAGTAGAATTTACTATATATATACTAAAAAGGCTAGATAGTAGCCTCGCGGTTATAAAAGTAAGAATTAGCGCTTAAATAGTTAAACGCTTAGTAGCCAATATATTACTTAGCTAAGATTTTTTAGTTTTTTTTTAAAAGAACCTTATAAACTTTATATTAGTTTTATAAATTAAGGCTTATAAAGGGATTAAAGCTAAAGTTAAGATAGTTTAGTAAGGACTAGTAATATATAAATAAGTATTTTACTTAGTTACCCTTATAATTTTAGCTAGTTTTAGCTACGCCTTACTTATATAAGTCTAGGCGCCGCTATTAAGGCGTAATATAATATTCTTCCTTAACGACTTTAAGTTTACTTAGATAATAATTTTAGGATTATAAGAGCTTTATAGCGATAAACTATTTTAAAGAACGATTAATACTCTACTAAAGCTAGGAAGTAAGGATAATTATAAACCTTAATAAGCAGTTCCGGCTATATAAGAAATTTAATATTACTACTCCCTTAGCGGAAGTCTTTATAGAAAACCTAAATAAGATAGACCCCGCTAAGGACTTCTTATAAAAGGATCTTATAGTAAACTATAAGCTTAAAATCGGGGAAACTAAGGACTTACTTAAACTTACTATTAATAAGGGCGTTTAAATCTATACTAAGAACTTAAAATACGTATTAAAGGTTTAAGATATCTTTTAGTCGTTTCCCTGCTTTTAAAAAGATAAAGAAGTAGTATATATATACGAATCTAAATATATATATATTCTCTTAATAAAACGATAGTAATATTAATAAGTCGTATTAAGATTATATCCGTTTAGCAATAAGGATAAAAAGGTAGTAAATATAATATTTAGCTAGCTAACTAAATAAAAACGATTAAAATAAGTTTATAAGCCGACTTTATTTATAGCGCTAGTCTTAATAGTATAAAAGATAGTAAGTAAAAAAGAAAAAAAAATAAGTCGTCGTAAACTTATAAAGGATTAACGCTATTACTACTGTAAACGCTTACTTAATACCACTTTAAAGCGATATAATTAAATACCTTTAAGTAAAGAAGTTTATTAATATAGTAAACGTATAATCGTTTTTCTATTAGTTCTTAGTTTACTAAGACTACTAAGAAAGGTTTATAGTTATAAGCTATTATAAGCTAAAAAGATTACTAATAATACTTATAGGCTTTAAGAACTTCTTAGTATACGTTTAAAGGTTTATCGATAACGTTCTTTATAGATACTAAAAATATATAGCGGCTTATATTAATAATATTATTATTTACTTTAATATAGCTAAAAAAAATTAAAATACTTAAAAGAAGTATTCTACGCTTTTTACGATTATAATATTACCTTATTTTAACTAAAGTCCTTTTTAGTTTACTTATCTATATAGCTCTTTAGATTTAAGGTAAACGCTATTAGCTTAATAAATAGAAATAAATAAGTATAAGCCTTAAAGAATATTACGTTCTTAAAGAACTTTTAATAGCTTAAGAAATAAATTAGCCTTACTAAGTAGCTACGCTATATAGTCCTATATTTTTTTAAGGAAGTTAACGTCTTATAAAGACGAAAGATAGAGCTATATTAAGTAAGATAAGAAAAAAGGAGTCCCTTTAAAGGGCTAAGGATAGGCACGATATTCCGTAAAAGCCGCTTTTTAGCTTACTTTAGAAAAGGAAAAGGCCGTTAAAAATTTAACTTAAAAACTTACTAAGCCTTAAATAATTTACTACTTCGACCCCGCTTAATAACTATTTATTTAAATCGATACGTCCTAAAAATATAAAGTAGCGGCTATAGCTTTTTACTTAAAAGAAAGCACGGAATAAGATAAAAAAACGCTACTAGCTTAAACTAAGGTTTAGCTTATCGTTTACTTAAGCCGCGCCTTTTAAAGCGGAGAGCTTTAATACTAGCTTACGAAGCTTAAAGTAGCTAGTTAAATATAGGTAGTTTATAAGTTACGTATTATAGTACTATCTATAAAAACGCTATAAGTAGTTATCTTTACTAACTATATAAGTACTTATAAAATCGTATATAAGAAATTCTTATTTTATATTAATATTAAATCTAATAATAAGCTAGTCCTCGTATTTTAATACTTAAGCTAATTCCCGCTTAAAGTATGCTATATCTTAAGCGTTAAAAACGTTATACCGGACGCTTTTTTACGTTTACTATATTAAGATAATAGGCCGGTATCTTAAAACTAAAAAGGGGAATTAAAACGTATTTAAAAAGATAAGACGATAAACTATATATATCTTTATATAGAAGTATTAATTAAATTACCACTCCGCTAAAAAATAATCGATAAATATATAAAGGATATATAGTAAGTAAAGATTATTATATAGCTTAGCAATAAGGATAGTATCTTTAAACTTTTATTCCTCTAATTATAAAGGTTACTATACTTTATAAAAAACAATAAACGCTAAAACCTATATATCCTTAAGACTTATACTAAGGAGATCGTTAAAAACGCCTACGCTAAATATTTTTTTACCGGCCGTACTTATATATAATATAATCTATTTAAAAGCTTCTTAATCTTATAGCTTAGTAAATATATAGACTAAGTTATAAACAGCTATAATACTTATTACTATAACTAAACTAATAAAAGCAAGACGCTAAAGTAGCTTATCTTAATTTAAAGCTTATTAGTTCTATACTATATAATAGCGATAAACTTTATTACTAAGCTCTTAATAATCTAAGCCGAATAATCTTTATAAAAAGATTTTATAAAGAACTTTTTTAATACCTTACTAACTATAACTAATAAAATCTTAAAGATATATCTCCTTATTTTAAGCAATAACTAGTTTACTGCGGAAGATTAAGGATAAGCGTTATATATTAAGGTACTCCGCGCTATTTAAAGGATTTTTATAAGGGTAATCTTTAACTAAGACCTAAAGTTTACCTTAATATTTTAGCGGAGTTTATAGTAAGCCTTTAAATTAAAGCTTTTTATATTTACCGCTTAGTACCTTTAACCTAAGAGCTTATTAAAAAGGCGAAACTAAACTATAAACATCGCGTTATAATTCTTTACCGTTAATTTCCTAAACTTATAGTAAACTAATATATTAATTGCCTTTTAGTTTAGCCTTAATAATTCCTTTTTCTTAGTAATTTATATAGCTTTTAATAAGCTTATTATAAAGATAAGAATAAATAACGGCCTTTAGTTTTTTAGTAACTACTTATACTTATAAAACTAAGAGGTTATATAAAAAGAAGCTAAGTTAGCTATTACTTACGCTTAAGCTATTATAAAGAATAGATATAATAAGAAATACCGCTTACTAAAATTTAAGCCTAGCGATTAAGTTTAGCTATAGCTTAGTAAGGGCTACTATATTACGGATAGTAAACCGGCGAAGCTTTAAAAAAGACGTCTTAAGCCGTTTAAAGTTACCGCTAAAATAAAATAGCTTATATACTAGTTAAATATAAAAAGGTCCTTTAATATTTATTTAGTCGTTTTAGTAGTATAACTACGCTTAGCGGATAAGCTAGCTATACGCTAAAGCTTAGTTTAAAAGAAAAGAATACTTTACTTAAATAAGTAAGAAGTAAAATAAATCTTATAAAGCTATATAATAAAAAAAGGCGGCGGAAAGCTAAAGAAAAAGTTCCTTTTAGTTTAAAAAGGCTAGCTAAGTAGCTATAACTTATAGGTAAACGAAAAAGCAGTCTTCTTATTAAAGATTATAAAAGCCTTTAAAAAAGTATAAAAGGAGTTAGTTACTTAAGTAGTTTAAATAAGAGTATAATACGCGGCCTTTATAACTTAAAATAAAACTCTCTAACTAAGAGAAATAAGTAGTTAGGCCTAGGTATAAGACTTAAAAGCTCTTATAAGTTATAAGAAACTATAACTTACTATACTTAAGGTAATTAATTATTTTAATAATAATATACTACCGTTTACTTTAAGTAATAAGACCTTTTTAGCCTTATAGTATACTTATTTAAATTCTTTCCGCCGCCTGCCCTTTTTCCCTTCTTTTCTTCTTTTTATAACTATATTTCCCTTTACTACTAGCTATAGCCCGCCGTACCTTACTTACTCCTATATATATAACTTTCTTTACTTTAAGCTTATAATCCTTATACTTTTATTTTAAGTCCCTTTATTATTTAACGTCTCCTATAGCTAAGATTAGCTATTCTATAACTACTTCTTTAGCCCGCTTTTTTATAAGCCTTTATACCTTTAATATAAAGGATATAATCAGGCGCTTAAGCTATATAAAAACGAGGCGGTTATTCTTTATAGCCTTAAGTCCCTTAATAAAAGTTAAAACCTTTAAGTTTAAGCTTTTATATAAACCTACGCCGCTTTTTATAACTACGCTTAAACTAATAGATTCGACTTAGATTATAGTACTATAAAGGATAGCTTATACTACTTTTTTTAAACACTTAACTTAAATAACTTACCTCTTAGCCTTATACTATAGCGTAGTTTAAATAGCCGGTTTTATAGTAACTTAGCTATACCTCCCGCTTAGCTTTTACTATTTAAAAGCCCTTACTACCTATATATTTTTAAGGTATAGCTAGAAATCTTTATTAACGGAATAACTAGTTAATACTTAACGCCCTTAAGTTAGCTAACTTTATTATAATCTTAAGATTAATAGTAGCCGCTATAGCTAGCGGAAACCCGCTTTAGCTAAATAACTAAAATAATATCCGCGCTATCGTTAACGATATATTTAAGGCTTAGCTTAACTATTTTATAGCCGGGTTTATAGCGGCTTTTTAAGCTACTATAGCTAAAACCTTATCTTGCTTTATACGCGGTTTAGCCTACGCTATAGAATCCCCCTCTTAGCTTATAGCCGCTATAAGCCTTAAGGGCTTATTAAATCCCGCTTAGCGAACGCTCTTTTTACCCGCCGCTATACTTAGCTTAGCTATATAAAGGCATATAAACGCCTTATTATAGTCTATTTACCGTCCTTCTTAAACTAAAGGAGATAGCGATAACTAGCCTCGCGATATATTCCGCCGCTTAATCTTATAAAAGCTATTAATAATAACTAATTTAATCCTTAATAAGCCTAGCTTCGCGGGCCTATACTCCGGCGATAAGATTATAATAATTAAAAGATTCCGCTTAGCTATAAACTATACTAAGTTTGACTTATAAGCCTATAAAGAGTTTAAACGCGACTTAACTTTAACTTAAGTAATAAAATTCTTAGGCTTTAATATCCGCTTTATTAGCTATATTAACTACGCGCTTTATATTCTCGCCTTTAAGGCCCCCTTTATAAAAGGGTTCTTTAAGACTATTAAGTATATTTAAAACCTTAAAAGTAAGGAGTTAAGCACTAAGGCTATTAAGGACTTTATTACCTGCTTTTAAGTAAGAATATAAATATTCGATACCTTAGTGCTAACTATATATATTAATATTAGCAGGATAGCCTACTCTTACTTTAATACCTTCTTAATAGCTAAACGCGTATTAGTTAGCGGAAAGGCGTAAGTAATAGCGCTATATAAAAAAGATAATAAGTTAAAAAGCCTAGCAACGGAAAGTAAGGGATAATTATAATAGTAGCAATAAGTAAAATATAATATCTTGCTTATAAGCGGCTTATAAGGCTAGTAAGTAGTATAGGAAATTTAGCAGAGCATTAAAAGAAATAGTATAAAGGGTAAGAAAGATAATAATATAAGAGAAGTCTTAAATAAAGCTAGTCTTTTATAACGTATCTTACTAAAGAATTTAAATATTCCTTAGTATAAAGACTCTTTACTACTTAATAAGTACTTAAACGCTTGCTTTAAAAAAAAGTTAGAAAACTTTATTATAAGTTTTAGCTAATCGCGCTAATCGCCTTAATAAAGATAAAGATATATAACTAAATAAGAGGTAAGGATTTATAATAAAAGCCGCCTATTAACTATCTTAAGCTACTTAGCTACTAATAGCTAAATAGGCTAAAAACACTATTAAAAAGATAAAGATAGTATATTACTAATATAGTATAAAAACGCTACTATAAAGCTATTACTTTTCGCCCCCTTTCCTTTATTCTTACTTTAAACTAATAAAGATATTAGCTTTTCTTTCTTACTTAAAGGAGTTATTATAAAATCTAAACGGCTATACTTAAACTTTTTACTTTACTTTTAAAGAGCTTTACGGAACCCCGCGATAAGAACGCTTAAAGCACGTACTATAAAGGCTTACTTAAGGAGATACGATAAACTTTACTAGTTAAACCTTACTAAGGTTTTTAAAATATAATTATAAAGGCTTAGGAGCTTACTTAACTATAGTTTATAATATTTTTAACTATAAAAAGTACTATAAAAACTATTAAGCGGATTCCGCTAGTATCTTTAAGGGATATTTAAAGATTTTTATAAAATATTTTAACTATAGTTTAACCCGTTTTTAACTATAAAAGCACCTTAAAAGATATAGGATAAACTTTACCGCGATTTTTAAGGGATATCTAAAGATATTTAAGGGATTTCCTTAACTATAGTCTATAATATTTTTAACCGGGCTTATACTTAGTTTATTAAGTAATTTTATAAGGATATTTATAGTTTATCTATATATTAATAATAGATAAAATAATAGTATAGTTAAAGATCCTTAAAATTAGCTTAAAGAACTAAGTATAAAGTAGCTAGCTATGCTTTAAAAAATAAAAAAGCTTTTTACTATTTCTAAACCCTTATATACGTTTAGAGTATTACTATTTACACTTATATATATCTCTATTTATACTTACGCCTTATTTTAAAGATACGTACTAACGCTAGCCCGCCCCGCTGATTTATACCGCCCGCGTATAGTAAGTACCCGTACCTTCTAAATGCCCGCGCCTATATACGCAGCCTATATACGCAGCCTATACACGCCCTCGCTCTCGCCCGCCCTCGCCCGCTTATATATACATATTGCACCTTTAAAGCTCTTACTAAAGACCCTCGCCTATATATACACATAAGACCCTCGCCCGCACTGCCTTTAAAGCTCTTTAGCGCCGCGATAGACCCTTTTCTTAATGCCCCCGCGCCGCCTTAAGGCGACTTAAATAAAGCCCCCGAAGGCCCTTAAGCCCCTTAAGCCACGATCCCGCCCCTTCCGCCTTCCTTAAGCTTCGAAACCTACGATAAGGCATATAGCTTTATATAGGGCTTCCTTTATAAGAATAAAGCTGCTATTATTAAGCGGTTAAGTTCCTAAAAGCGGGATATTAATAGAATCGCCCTTATAACCCGAGTTATATTTATCTATAATCGTAGGCTATAACGAGCTTTAATAAGCACTAAGCTTCGTAAGCCTTTTACTTAAAAGCTTAACTGCCTTTTCCGCCTTCTTATAATAGCCTTACGCTCCGCCGCCGCCGCTAATAAGGCTATTAAGGCGTAGAAGTAGGATTTTCGTATTATAAAGGATTACTATAACTATAGGCCTTTACTTAATCCTTTAGCATATAATATTTATCGCCGGCGAACTACTATATAGTAAGACCTTAAGCGGAACCTCTCGAAATATAAAGCTCTACCGGCATAAGAGGTATTAAGTATCCTTCGTAATGCTAAGCCTTCCGTAGCTTTCTTTTAGCTTCGTAATATCTATAACGATCGCTAAAAGCTTCGTTTTAAAGCTCTTAAAGGTAAGATAGCAATATAAGCCTTTCTTAAGTATCTTTAAGTAAGCGACCTTCTTTATTATATTAAATTCGACTTATACGATAAAAATAAGATTTAAGGCGTATTATAGACTTACTTATAGTGCTAAAAGATATAAAAACGCTTCCTTAAGGTTTTAGGCCTTAATAATATATATAAGACTAACCGCTTTAAGCTCTTCCTTTTTTAGGTTACTAAAGTTACTAACTAAAAGTCTTTAGCTAACTTCGCCTTTAGCCTTATTAATATAAAGAAAGAAGAGGGATATTAATAGCTATATAAGTCCCTTAACGCTCTTTATATATAAGTAAGGGCACTAAAGCCCTTTATAGTTATTATAGATAAGGAAGCCGCCTTTAAAAACGCCCTTTTTCGTGTTTTCCCTTTTATATAACAATAACTCTATATATATCACATTAATAGCAACATTCGGGCCCGAATCTAGTTACGCTAAAAAGACCTAGCAAATCTTAATAGTCTTAAAAACAATACTAATAAAGAAGTCCTTCTTAAGGTTAAAGCTATCCTTGCTTATAAGGCCACCGAATAAGGAGCCGCCGCCGCCGCCGCCGCTACGTTTAGTCTAGATAATAAAGAAGTCGAATTTAGCCGCGAAGGAATGCTACTAGCTTAAAAGCGCGTTATTTACTCGAAGACGGAAGCGGATTTCTATAAGGCGTAGCAGCAGCTCGATTAGCAATTCGGTTAATACTAAGGCTATATCGTAACCTATATCTCCAACGAATATATACTATAGCGGGAGCAGTAAGCGGGCTGCTTTATTAGCCGCTATCGCAACTTCGGGCAGCGGGTTAATAGCCCGGTTAAGACTACCTATAAAGACGTAAAGTCTTATTTACTTATAGGCACCTTTAACCTCTTATATCTTTATAATGCCCTTATTTAAATAATTAAGAATAAAGAGATATCCTATATATAAATAGCTACTTAGTAAGAGATTCGATAAAGGCGGCGGTTCTTTAAGCAGTTATCTTAACTTAAGGACCTTAATATAAAGGTTAACTATTAAGCTATTAATCTCCTTACTATATAGTATCGACTTACCGTTACCGCGATGCCTTTATTAACCTAAGAGCCCTAGCTACTACGGCCTTATAATAGGCGCTTTATATTATATCTTAGCTTACCTTATATATATATTATCTTTTAACGCCTTTA
>JAPEBW010001742.1:0-19495 GCA_027405785.1 Ophiocordyceps robertsii | reverse complement strand
GCAGGTTTTAGCGGATGCTCCCTGCTAGGCCGATCTGGGCCCACAGAGGGGACCCAGCAGGTCAACGAGGCGTCGCCATCAACTCCGCTCCCCTGTCGTTGCCCCAGACCATGATTGACGAGAGAAATGTACACATGTACAGTAAATACATACACCTCGGCCGGGGGGCGGCCGGGGGGCGGCCGGGGGGCATGACGGCTTCTCGGGGACGAAGGAGACGGGTGAGAGCGTCGACTTGCACATGATGGTGCCCATCGATGGTGGCAGATACTCGAGCACGACGGCCATCGAAAGGGAGAAATAGGTACTGGGGAGGGGGGCGAAACAGTGCAGGACAGCACTGAAGTGCAGCTAGCAGTACCTTCCATGGTACCCAGGCGTACACTTGTACAGGTACATACATGGCATCCTGTTGCGACCTTGTATGTGCATACATCGCACCCAAGTACGAATACATGCCTAGGTAGGTAGCGTATACAGGACCGGATAGGACAGCCTGACGGGACAGACAGAAGTCTCAGCGGTTTGGTTCGTGCTGTGCTGGCGCGCGCGCCCCCCAGGCCGAACGAGCCGTCGGCCTGGCACTGGTTCGCCAGTAGCACCGCAGCTGAAGGGAAGCATGTCGGTAGACCAGTCGGCGGATCTAGGCGCGCCGGGGTTCTGTGCAAGCTGAGGGTGCGAGGCCGCGGACAAGACACGACGGCCACCTGTCAGGACGACTCGTCTTCTCCTTCGCTCTCCAGGCCCTCGCAGTGACTGACTCTCCATCTTTGCCAACATGCAGCAAGGCGAGAGCCTTATGTGGAAGTGACCGTGGCCAGGCCCTCCAGGTTGCAGCTGCCCAGGGATAAGTACAGTAAGTACTCAGATTGGGTAGGTACTTCGGCAGGTACCTAGATGACCAGCACGCGGACAAGGAGTTTCAAAGTATCAAAGCCGCTAACAGAGGTACCCCATCTCTGGCCGGAGGGGACACTCATCCGGGCATCTGGCACGGCCGCTTGCGTGCCCAGTACCACAAGTTCCTGCTAGTACAGTAGCGTGAAAGGTACATACATGTTTCGGGCGGCCAAGATGGCGCAACAATTCCGTACCTACACGGCCTCGACAAGTACCTACCTACCTTACCTACCCACCTGGGTGCTGTAAGTGTCAGTTGTCGGTGTCGGTGGCAGGTCTTGAGGGGCGGTACGGGTCGTCTACTTGGCGAGGGGAAGCGCAGTACCCGGTAAGAGCTCATGTTGCAAGTTGCAAGTGGAACAGGCGAGGCCCAGTGGTGGTAGAGGCCTGGAACATAATCCTGACTCACCGTATCTCGCATGTCGCCAGCACCGAGAATGGCCGTACCCGGCAAGTACGGCCTCTCTCCGAAAGGCGCGCAGAGGAGTCGTGCCTGTGCCTGGCTTACCACCAGGTACCCTACCTTACCTACTGCCAATATAGAAGAGGCACGGTCGGGAAAGTTTCCTGTGCGCAATGCAGACGCCTTTGCTCGCACACACGCCTACTACCGACGCACGGTTGGCTCGACGCGCTTGGTTAGGTGGGCGGGAGATGAGAGTATCCGCACGCCGCACAGATCCAGGAACACAGGTCATTCACTTCTGCTAATGAGCGAGTTGCCTGGCGAGCGGAGGCCGACGGGTCGGTCGGGGGCGCCAAACAAGCAACGTTGGCCACATCGGCATGGCTGACGGGGCTAACACAAGCAATCCCTTGGCTTGCAGCCCTAGATTCACTGGCGACGGCAACACCGGATGACGACGGAGGAAACGAGGTCCAGGATTAAATGACCGGACAAGCGGCCGTCGCCAAAAGGCGATCCGGGCACAGTGACGACAGCCGGCCACGGCAGGATAGGCGCGCCTCGTTTACCAGCCAGCCAGCAACAAGGGGAAGCAGCAGGAGAAAGGGTCTGGCCGGGCACCGACAGACCCGCCGGCGCGATCCCTTGAGGCGGTTGTTGTTGTTGACCCTCTACGCAGACCTTCTGGCCTTGGCTTTGCTGTACCGACTGGCTAGTGTGACGTGAGAGAAGAGGGGCCGGACGCCCGCAACGGCGCAGGGCACTTGGCGGCGGCACAGGACAGGATGACGACAATGTGCGCTCCTCAACCCACGGCAGACCTCTCCCTCTCCCTCTCCCTCTCCCCCTCTTCCGGGTACGTGCGAGCGACGAGTCGGCAGTGCCAGCCAGCAGGCAGCAGCAGCATGTACGAACGAGACAAACAACAAGACAAGCCAAGACACTGGCGCTTGCATCAGTCAAAGTGGGACGCGGCACGCACAATACTCGGAGAAGATGTAGATTGCCTTGGCTAGAGGGCACTTCGAGGCCGCCGACAGGGGGTCGCCTGTCGGAAATCAAAAGGCCTGGCCCTGGCCGTGGGATGAGTGTCTTGGGTCGCACAAGCCCCGCCAGACAGGCCTGCAATTGGCCTCGGTGATGAGCGTTGACAAGCTTTCTCACATGAAGTCGCGCTCCCCACGATCCACAGTCGACGCTCCCCTTCATATGTAAGTGAACCTTTCCGTCATTATGGCAGTCACCATGAGCGTCCATGTGCATATATCAAGGGGGCTTTGCGGGTCCGCCCTCTGCACATAAGCGACAGTGCATTGCCCGGCTGCGCCTCGGCCCAGGCTCTGTCTCTATCTACGCCAATGGAGCACGGTGCGCGTGCCGCCCCCAACGCATCGTGGCCAATAAGTCATGTACATGGCCATTGGGCACGGGGTGTTGCCGCCGACTCACGAGTCACAAGGCTGGCCCGACGGCTTTTGGAGACATGGCCGCGCGGATGGGGTCACAAGAGTGAACCGCAGAAGGGGGGGGTCAGCGTCTTGCCACGGCGACTTGACCGGCAGCTCAGCTCCCGGCGCAAAAAGGGGACCATGGTTTTGATGTTCCGGACTTGCAGTGCTTGTGCAGCAGAGACGGATGCATGTGCGAGGCGGGGGCAAAGTACAAAGTAATGAATGGGTGAGCCGACCCTCGTGAGCCTGTCGGCGGCGGCCAAAGCATTCCGGGTTGGCCGCTGATTTCATACATGCCTATGCTGCACATACATTGCACTGCGCGTGTATTAAAAATCAGTCGCCAATGCACGATTCATGAGTTGCGGGCGGATGCGAGGCCATCAATGCGAGCCAGATCGAAACATTCCCCAATGGCAGTGTAGGTATGTAGCTGCGTATAGGTAATCTGCCCTTGGGATACTGCAGTGGGTTTCTTACCCAACAACCCCCCAAGCCTGTGCTTGACGGCCGCCGGCTACGGCTGCTCTTATAATAATAGCACGCTGGAGACATGGTGAACACCGGCCTCTCTACATGTCACTCCGGACTTGGTGCGTATTCCCAAATTACACGCATACGACGCGACCTGGCGGGAACAATGCGCCTGGCTATTTTTGCCAGGGGCCGCGTGTTTCTCCACGTTGCCGAGGATGAAGACACAAACAATGGGCTCTTGACTCACTCTCTCGAGGGGCAAAAGGGAGGCGACGAACGGCAAGGCCAAGCAAGGAACCTCCTATCCGTACCTGCCTCGGAACCCGCAGGCACGCGAGGGGAACACAGCCGCGACTACCCATTTCCATACTGTGCCCACCCACCCAAGTAGGTACCTACCTGCTGTATTCGTCCATGCCAGGTAGCCACCAGGCAGGTACCGAGATGTTGACTGGAGAAAGCCTCAGCTTGTTGTTTCCGTCCCTGCCAGTCACAGCACATGCAAGGCAGGCAGTGCAAAGTAGTCCGTACCGACCTGCGAATACGACAGGCAGTACCGAGGAACCGGGCAGGTCTCGAGGTACCTTTTTTCTCACTTGCTTCCAACCGCCATCACGAGCCCAATTTCCACTGCAGCTCTCGCTGCAAGAGAGCTGCTGCAAGAGAGCTGCTGCAAGACACACTCGCTCGATCCCTTGGACTGCTCCACTCCTGCTCCCGGCCCGCCATGCCATGCCGTTTCTCACCTTTTTTTCCCCTTCCCCTGTCTCAGATGAAGCTCGCTCGCGCTTGCGGAATCATACCTGCCTTGGCTTGCCTACCTCGAGGGCCGCGTTTTTCTTTCTTCCTTCTTTTCTTCCTCTCCATTCCGTAACGCCTGCTGAAAGCGCCGTCGGCCGGGCCTGTCTCGCTCATCTTGTCTCGGCCATCGCCCTGCGCACGAGAGCCAAAGAGCCGGCCATCGGAGAGCCATCGGGGAGCCATCGGAGAGCCGTCGGAGAGCCGTCGTCTAGACTCGGGGCAACCCAACGGCGCCCCGAGAGAGTTTGCAGACAGGCAATATTGGGAGGAGGATGACTTGCATACATACATGCATGCCTCGACGCAAACACAAGAGGCACGGCAGCAACGTGGGGTCCTGGACCTTGGTTTGCAGCATCGAATATTCGCACTTGGATGCTCCTCATTGCCGGGGCCCGTCTGTCTGTATCATGGGACTCTCGCCAGCCAGCCCCTAATTAGCACCCGTGTCAAGCGCCTCTCCATGGGCAAACATGTAACGGCAGCCAAAACTCGAGCTTGGCGGCGCTGGCCTCGGTCCGACCAAGGGGGCCTCAGGCCCGCACAGGCCTCCGACATCATCGTCGCAGCTTGCCGTGCTGCCTCCGCCTTGGTTCTAGCCGCAGTGGAAAAGTGTGTTTGCGCCATGCGGCTCCACCCTCGGCCGAGGGAGGCCCAGAGCGCCACCACCACAGCTTGAAACCGCCCAGGAGACAGCCTCGCGACACACAGCTCGCCCTCCTGCTTGCTGGCGAGCTCCATCCCGCCTCGCCAGCCATCGTCGCCATCCCTCGCCTGCTTCTTTGCCGTCCGTTTGTCGCCGCCGTCGTCGTCGTCCCGCATCCAAGCATACATATCCCTGTCCTCGTCGTCACAATGGCGCCCCCGAGCCCGAGAAGCCGGCCCATCCGAAAATCGTCCCTGCTCTCCCTCGACGATGCCCATCACCACTACCCCCTGACCACCCGAACCGGCGCCTTGGCTTCGCTCATCCGGAGCCGCTCCCAGCAGAGCCTCGCCGGCTCCTGGCCCCCCGCCTCCCATCGCCATGTCCCCGACGACGACGAGTCGGCCATTTGGATGCGCCATGACGACGACGACATTGAGAGGCTGCTGCGGGACGAGACGCGCCTGAGCCAGATCCTCAAGGGGCCCCAGGTGCGAAGCATGAACCTGATTGGCAAAAGCAACCCTCGCTATCGGTGGGATCGATACTGGAAAAACGAGGACGAGCTCAAGGCCATGAAGAAGCCCATGTGAGACGACGCCCTCTGCGCCAATACCAGACCCCCGCTGACGTCCGCTGCCTCGCAAAGCCGCGAGTACTACGAGCGCACAAACGAGCTCATCCAGCAATACATGTACATTGACTGTCTTCTCGACTCGTCCATTCCTCACGACTTGCTCAACGAGTACTCGGCCGAGCTCGAGGCCTCGGCCTTCCGGCCCATTGACGTCCCCGCCACCATCAGCGAAGAGCCAAACCTGTCTCAATCTCACTCGACCGCTTCGCTCGAGCGCCAAGGTCCCGAATCATACGGCTCCATGACTCCTGCCCCCAAGGACAATGGCCAGAACGGCGTCAAGCCGCCTCTGCCCCAGAAGCGAACCCCCAAGGATATATTTCGCTCCTCGGAGAGCATGCCGCTACTCCAGCACGCAGATGAAGAGCCCTTCTCCCCGGCCCCCGTGCCGAGAATGGGAGACGAGGGCCCGAGGCCCAGCCTGTCGTGGCTCGAGGACGGCGAGGTGGACAGCGACGACCCCGTTGTCACCCTGGCCATCTGGGTGAACCTCGTCGCCAACATGGTTCTTCTAATCGGAAAAATCGCAGTCATCATCTCGGTCCCGTCCATGTCCGTCCTGGCCAGTCTTGTCGATGCCACCCTCGACTTTCTCAGTACCGCCATCGTCTGGACCACCACTCGGCTCATCTCGTCCGGCCAAAAAGACCAGCATCGCTATCCTGTCGGACGCCGTCGGTAAGTGGCAATGGCCCCCTTTCAACGCGTTCCACACTGGTGGCTGCATGCTGATCATCGTGCTCGCCAGCTTGGAGCCTGTGGGGGTCTTGGTCTTTTCCGTCATCATGGTGACGTCCTTTGTCCAGGTCGGATTGCAGTGCATACAGCGTCTGGCGGGCACCGAGCACGAAGTCATATCCCTTGGCCTCCCGGCCATTGTCATCATGGTCACCACCATTGTCATCAAGGGGGCGTGCTGGGTGTGGTGCCGTCTGGTCAAGAATTCGAGCGTCCGAGCCTTGTAAGTTGCCTGCGGTGCTGCTTTGGCTCATGTACGGTGCCTGACGAGTCTGCCTTTTTAGAGCCGACGACGCCAAGACAGATGTCATATTCAATGTCGGCTCAATTCTCTTCCCCATCGGTGAGTCTAGTCCCCGGTCTCAGGCAGGACCTTTACGTGCATGGTGACAGTTGCTGACACGCTGCTCGCTCCCCCAGTCGGCTTCTACGGTAGGATTTGGTGGCTCGACGCCTTGGGCGGCCTGCTCCTCTCCCTCGTCGTCATCTTCACCTGGAGCCAGACGTCTGCCCACCACGTGCGCAACCTGACGGGCTTCTCGGCGCAGCCCGACGAACGAAACCTGCTGCTCTACCTCACCATGCGCTTCGCCACCGCCATCCGTCGCATCCAGAACCTGCGTGCCTACCACGCCGGCGACAAGCTCTTTGTCGAGGTGGACATTGTGCTGTCGGCAATCACGCCGCTCAAGGACAGCCACGACCTGAGCGAGGTTCTCACCTACTTCCTCGAGTCGGTGCCCATTGTCGACAGGGCCTTTGTCCACGTCGACTATGCGAGCTACAACGCGCCCACGCACATGCTGAAGCAGTCGTCCTCGTAGGCTTCGTGCTACTAGTCAAGTCGGTGCAATAGAGCTGCGTCGTGTGAACCATTGGCCATGGGCGTTACCGGCATGTCACATCACATTCATTATGGCGGAGGAAAGCGTCGTTTCATGTGGGAACAGCATGTGGTTTTTCCCTTTTACGCTCTACTCTGGGTTGGAAAACTGAATTGGGTCAAGAAGACAAAAAGGTGTACAATGGCTGCACCGTCTCGCAAGACGATGGCAGAGGCACGAGTAGAAGACATGTACAAATAAGAATGGAGGGGCGCCCTCTCACCAGGCCCCTTTTGTCAGTACGGGATGCCGTTTGTCAGGAGCTGGAACTGGTCGTAGATGCCCGTGCTGTAGCTCGAGAAGCTCTTCTTGATGAGGTCCTTCATAAAGTCGGCGGCGTCGCGCTCGGACCTGTCGAGGACGAAGCGCTCGCGAAAGTGCTTTACGGTCTCGGGCTTGAAGCACGGCAGCCCGCTGTCCATCATGAGAAGCACAATCTGGCTGAGCTTGTCGCAGTACTGCCTGCTGGCGAGAAAGGCCTTTACGCAGAGCTCCTCGAACCACTTGAAGCTCTGGTGGTCCGTCGAGCCGCCCATGACGGCCACCATTTCGCTCGTCAGCTTAAAGGGCGCGCGCTCAAACTTGATGCCGCCGGGCGCAATGTCAAAGCAGAAGCCAAAGTCAATGTGCAGGATGTGGCCCGCGTCGTCGACCATGATGTTGCCGTTGTGCCGGTCCTTGAACTGCAGCAGAAAGGAAATGACCGAGTAGGCGGCCATCGACTTGACGAAGCTGTTGCGCGCCTGCTGGAAGCGCAGCGAGTCCTCGTTGCCGTACTTGGACACAAAGTAGTCGTACAGCCCGTTGACCGCCTCGCGGCCCAGCATGTCGCGCGAGATGGAGTTGGGCAGCACGTCGATGACGCCGCACCCGGGCGCCGTCGCCGTCACGCGGTACGGGAACACGTACACCTCGAGCCCGACGCTGTGGAAGATGCCGCGGAAAGCCGCAATCATCTGCAGCGCCAGCACGTCCTGCCTGCAGTCGTCGCCCACCTTGAAGATGGCCGACTGCCAGGCCTCGACCGTGTTCTCCTTGGCGTCTTGGCCCTGCTTGCTGGCCTCGTCGGGCACGTCGCCCGCGTCCGGGTCGCTCGTCTGCTTCTTCTTGATGCGAAACGTCGCCATGTAGGGGGCCTTGGCGTGGCTCTGCAGAGGCTTGCCCGACTTGCGGTCGATGCCAATGACGACGCCGTCGGGGTTGCTGGGCAGGTAGACGCCGACCTCGACCTTGATCTTGCGCAGCTCCTCTTCAATCTTCTGCTTCTTCTCAGGCTTCGGGCGCTTGATGAGGGGCTTCAGCTTTCCGGATATCCCCGTCACCTCGTCGAAAAAGGCAAACTCCCGCTCGTAGAAATCCTTGTCCTCGGCGGCGAAGCCGTCCACCATCTTCCCCATGACGCTGTCGAGCGTTGGTTTGATCTCGTCCGGCACCTGGGCGTCATCGTCCTTGAACGAGTTGGCCTTCATGTTCCATATGATTTGGTGGGCAAACAATTGGGAAAACTGCGCCGTCTGGAGAATGAAGCGCTCGACGTATCCCAGGGTGTCGTATCGCAGCGTCTGGACAATTTGCGGGACATAGAAGAACGTGACATCGATGGAATGGCTCTCGAGCGCCCGCATCGCGTATTGAATGAGAAACGGGTGATCCTTGTACGCCGGCAAGAACATGCTCACGGCAGTGAGCGGATTCACGGGTTGCCAATATAGGAGATGCTTCTCGACGGTTAGCTAGCGCTAGACGAGGCTCAGATCGGCATTTACTGACTGACCTTTAACTGCAAATTGACGTCGTCGGGGAGATGCCCGCCAAACATGAGTACCAAAGCTTCCGGCTCAGACACAGCCCTCTCTGGCCGGCTCAGGAGCAGCTGTCGGATCTCCCGGTGGAGGCGAGGAAATTGGAATCTCGTCGCCAGCTCGATGGCAATGGCAGGGTCCTGCTCCCATGCAGTACCGGTCAGGGACAACAGCGACGTCTCCGCACTCGCCTTTGTTGAGTTGAGAAGTGAGAAGTGGCTGCTTTGCTGGTTCAACGGGTTGATCCACACGTTCAGTCGCGCCTGTTCGTTTTCGAGCAGGAGCTGAAGCAGCTGCTCTTTCGACTGCAGAGACTTGACGTTGCCAATGGCGTGGGCCCCGATGAAAGACACGAGCTTGAGGGCAGCGAGGACGTCGGAAATCAGGCGGACCTCGGTTTTCAGCTGCAGCACGTTGCTGCCAAAGGACCATCTGGGCGAGTTCCTGAACCAGCTGAGGCCCGCCGACAGAATCTTGTCCTTCAGTCTCCATTGAGCAGTTGCCCCTATCGTGGTACTGGTTCGAAGCACTTTCAAGCCGAACAAGACGACCTGGAAGTGCAGCTCCCTCGCCATGGGGTGCGAGGTAGAGTCTTTGATGGCATTCATTGTGAGATCCAGCATGCGAAGAAAGACTCTCTGGGTGTCGCCACTGCCCAGCCGCGTCGCGTTCAGGTGGCTGCTGAAGAATTGCAGAAGGCGCGTGTGTGGAGAAAGCATGTCGTGGACGGACTGTCTTCGCTTCGCCAACGTCTCGAGCTCGCTCGGCGCAAACTCCTCCCTCTGAAAGAAGGGATCCGGGTGTGTCAGCGTCGGGTCAAACAGGCCGACCTTGCGAGCAATGGTAAACTCCCACTGCTGGGCAATGCTATTCAATAGTTTGGGCTCCAGCCTCGGGTTTTCGTTCATGACGCCCAGCCAGAGGGACACGCCGAGCTTGATGGACTGCTTGGTGAAGAGGGAAAATGGTATGCTGACGAGATAGCGAGCGACTGCAGACTCGTCTCTCGAGCTGCGGCAGAGCAAGGCCGCGGCTCGTCGCAGGATATCCCGCACCTCGTTCAAGGACGGAGCCTTCTTGCTGAGGATCCTAGCCTCAACATGGGCCAACGCGGTAGACGCATTGGCGCTGTCCGCCACCGACGATTGAGACAACGACGACGGCCTGAGCTTCAGACTCGTAAAGGCAGTCAGCTCGCTGCCGACATCGGGGAGCGTTTCGCCATAGCGGTATTCTTGACGGGTCGTGTACTGTGCAATCAGGTCCGACGCCGTGTTGATGTCGCAATCCCCGACCCGACCCAGAGACTGCAGCCGGGTGTCGGTCGATGGGATGACGGATCCCAGCTCGAGCGCAAAGGACCTTCCGAGCGAAATATGGCCGTACGCGCCTTCGTCGTCAAACTCGGACAGATACGTCTGCAGCAGGCCTTTGATGTCCAAGGGCGCGAGGCCGATGGCGGCGCCCACCCAACCCTTTGCCTTTCGGTTCACTATGTCCAGCGTCCAGCGTCGGTAGTCGTAGTCGTCCGAGAGCTCCACGGTAACTTTGCCCAGCTCAGAACAGAACGTCGACCTCGGCGTGTACAGGTCGGTTTCGGCTTCCAGGCAGCTAGACCACATGAGAGAAAGGAGCTCCAGCAGCGCAAAGAGGGATGATCGGTAGCACAGGGCCGAGGGGACGTCCCTGATGATTCGGTCGGCGCATTGCAACGCGGCCTGCTGCACTCGCTCGATTCGATGGCAGCACTTGCAAAAGACGGCGGCAAGCTGAGTCGCCGCATACTGCGCCGAGAAGGGGGGGTCGGCGCCGCCCAGCGTCTTCTTCAGATATCTGTCCACAACGGCGAAGGCGATGCCCTCCATAGTGCTGCTGACTTCGCCTTTGCGCATGCTGGGCTCCAGGAAATACGACAAGACCTTGGTGCAGTCGCCAGAGTCGGCACGGAGGCTCTCGACGAGGTACGCCGCTTGGAGGAAGATGACCTTTCGGTAGCTCAAATTCTTAATATCGGCCGCCTTTGTTGGGATGAGCTCGCTGAGGAGCTTCTTCTGCGTAGCTTCCCTCTCATTGGTGTTCCCTCGCCGCAGCACAGTGTTGAGCTCGATGTCGCTCTCGACTTGCTCGGTTCGTTCGCCCGTGATCAAGGGCGGCGAGTGGACTGCAATGGTGCGGAGCTCGTTCCAGTACTTCTTGCCGCGGTCAGTAGAGGTCGTGAGGCCGTGCACGACAATGTTGAACCAAGCATCGCGGAGAAGGGAGTAGGCTTCGTCGTCCTCGATTGGTTCCGATGCGAGGTCGTTGCTGGCCATGAAGACGGCCAGAGGCCGCAACAGTTCTCCAATCTCTTGGGCGACGAGCCTCACATCCGACTCTCTGGTATGGCTCGAGGATTCCACATCGCCGAGGGAAATAATGCTGTCCAGCAAATGCTCCCAATAGATGTCAAAGAGCGGCGAGTCGCGCCTCAAGTTGGCCGACACATGCGTCCTAGCTTTCATCACCTGCACCTGGTGTCAGCAGACATGAAGCGCCTGTTCAGGGCCGGATACTCACGGCCGCCAGCAGGAAGTCCTTGTTCTCAACGATTCCAATGTGGCAAATCCTGCTGTACATCTTGAGCAAAGCGCGAAACTCCAACTGCCCGCCCATGAGAGCCAGAGTCGCGGCGCCAGATATAACGTGGGCATCCACGTCAGCGTTGACCTTGTCGACCTTTTGCAGCAGCATGGACTGCGCCAAAGCCGTAATCTTCTCGTCCTGACATGCTGCTGCGATGCCGCATATGGCCTGTACCACATTTCCATATACAATCGCCGCCTCCTCCTCATCATTCATCTGCAGCGAGATGGAGCTTCCCGTGGAGTGTCGCCCGGCGTACATGGGACCTGAAATGCCTTCGCCCCCAGGAGTGCCATTAGTTTGGCCGTTGGCGACTACGCCGTCCGACACAGGGCTGAGCACGTTCCCGAGCGTGTAAAGGGTGCTGATGACGGTGTCTTCCGAAAGCGTCTTGAGAACAAAGGCCAGACTCTTCGATGCCACGCCAACGGTGTCACCTCGAGGCGCTGATTGGACGAGAAATCGAGGGAGAACGCGGATGACTGTTGAAGAAAGGGCCGGGGCAACGCGGCATATCAGAGCGAGGCATCGCAAAACGACCGATGCCAGACCGTTGTCCGCCATCTGCGTCGGATCTTCGAGGGTCTCTTGCAGCCAGCCCATGAGCACGTCCACCTCGGCGACTTGGTCACCGAGCAGTGAACAGGTCAGGAACGTAATCATGGCAGCGGACTTGACGGCAAACGCCAGCTTTTGTTGATTCGGCGACCCGAGCCGAACAAAGTCAGCGTCGGCTTCAATGTAGTCCATCTGTTCGACGGCAAGGCCAGTGTACGTCTCGATTACTCTCGAGTCACTGTCAAGAAGGCGGTCCGGTTCTGACTGGCCGTGTCCACCTTCGGACATGAGCAGGTCCAGCACGTGGTTCGCGCGGAGGGTCGGTCCATCCGCAACCAGCATGGCCGTGCTGGAGAGCACCAACCACATGAAGCTACGCTGGAGAAGCATGGCCCCGAGCGGGCGTCCAGATGATGCGTAGTGGCGGAGAAGTCGCTTCCATTCTTTTGCCTCTCGATCCTGGCTGTGGGAGTTTCGAATCGTGGACAGAGACGTCTCGAGCGCGACCAGGAACGGCTCCGAGAGGAGCTGCTTGAGCTTCTGAATCAACCCAAGGCGGCTGCCGGTTTTCCAGAAGTCGGCCCGTGCAGAGGCCGCGTCCAAGAAGCCAAGCAGAGCGAGGGCAATCGTTGCCGTGCGAACAGCATCTTCCATGGTTGGGTTTTCGGGGTCACCGGCCTGCGAGACAACGGTCTCGATAACCTTGCCGCATGAGATGGTGAAAGCCCAAACGCCGTCCGCAACCGTGTCCTTGAGGTCGACAAAGTTGATTCCGAGTGCCAACAAGGCCCCAGCGACGTGAAAGGCGAGTGATTCGGTAGGAGAGGGCTCGATCCTACGGAAGAAGGGCGACGGGACAAAGGCTTGGGAATGCGCCTCGAGCATATAGGGGATAAGCTGATAGGAGAGCCGCTGGGCGCTCTGGCTAGACTGGATGCTCGGCGCAGACTTGCACAGGGCCAGCAGAACCTCGAACTCGCGAATTGACTGCCCCAAATCAACCTCTGCTCACAGGCACGCCGTCGACGGGGAGGAGTCACTAACCATGGGGACTCGACCCAGCGAGCCCGCCTGCTTGGCGCCGGGACCGCCATGAGCAATGTCCCTGCCCCGGGCTCCGGAATTGCATGCCCTGCAGAGCTTGTCGAGATCGGAGCGGTCGAGCGCGGTGGTCGAGCCAGCCGCGGACAGCGAAGCTATCTTCTCGAGCGCCTTGGCGCGGACGTCACGCATCATGGTCGGATTCCCTCGCATCGGTAATGAAGGCACATGAGCGGGCAAGAGGTGCAGGAGCTCGGGAAAAGTCTCGCGGCGATGCTGCTTGGTCGAAGTGTTGAGCGAGCCCTGGCGCCCTTTGATATGGCGACGGGGGTTGCCGTGTTTAGGTGAGCTTTGTCTAGAGGCCAAATGTATCCACTCATCATTGGCCGAGCGCCCCTTGGCGACCGCGGCGGCTTAGTCATACGAGCTACCCCAGACGTGACACAAGAGCTGTTGCTACTGGCTGGACAAGGCTCCAGGACGACGCGACGACTTCAACAGCTTCGACAATCCACGAATCCCTTGTCCATCTCGCCTCCACAGCCGCGCATCACCGGAGCCATCCATCTCGGCAGCCACCTTGCGCAGCACCTCACGCAGCTCTACCCAATCGTCATCATGGCCGCCATGTTCAGCCAGAACCCGGCAACGGAGGGTCCCGGCTACTCCTTCTCGGATGCCCCCAAGGCCAGCGGCGAGCTGAGAGAGCACCGCTTCAATCCGTGAGTTCCTCTTGGGCAGTTGCTCCGTCGTGGCAGAACTCACACGCCCCCAGGTACACCGACAACGGCGGCTCCACGCTCGGCATCGCAGGCGCCGACTTCGCCATCATGGCCGGCGACACACGCCACACGAGCGGCTACAGCATCAACTCTCGCATGGCTCCCAAGGTGTTCAAGGTCGGCGGGACCACGTCCTCGCAAGAGGATGCCACGATAGTCCTGTCGGTGTGCGGCTTCGCTGCCGACGGCGCAGCCCTGCGCGACCAGCTCGACACGGTCTGCAAAATCTACCGCTACCGCCAGGGCAAGCCCATGACGCTAAACGCCTGCGCCAAGCGCCTGTCCACGATTCTCTACCAGAAGCGCTTCTTCCCCTACTACGTCACGGCGATGCTGGGCGGGCTCGACGAGGATGGCAAGGGAGCTGTCTACTCGTATGACCCGGTCGGCAGCTACGAGCGCGAGCAATGCCGAGCTGGGGGGGCGGCGGCCAGCTTGATCATGCCGTTCCTGGACAACCAGGTCAACTTCAAGAACCAGTACATTCCGGGGAGCGGCACGGGCCACGACCTGAAGGAGCGAGAGCGCCACCCCCTGTCGCGGTCAACAGTGGAGACGCTGGTCAAGGACGCCTTTGACGGTGCCGCTGAGAGACACATTGAAGTTGGAGACGCCCTCCAGATGTTGGTCATCACCAAGAACGGAATCGAGGAGACTGTCTTGCAGATGAAGAAGGACTGAGCGGTTCACGACTTTTGCGAGGTAGCTTGCGTGTATGATAACTGCCCTCTGGACTGGTTCTTGAGAAAATCCTGTGTCCTTCTAAATTACTCAGCGTCCGTGACTCGCCACGGGCATGCCACGACTGGTTGCACAACACGCCCTCGGCGATTTTCATTTGAGGCCGGAGACGGGGAAGATGGTCCCCTTTGAAATAGGTCAAAGCAGGGAAGCGGGGGCGCACCGTTGAAGCTTGGCTACGGGCAGCAGGTCTTGTCCAAGCAAGGGGGTGGTCCTAACTCTGGCACCCTGGCCGTCTCTCGCCCCCCTTTCCGGACACTGGACCGTGGCTAATGCGCTGGGTTGTGCAGCCCGCTCATGGTGGCCGGTTCAGACGCACCACGGCGACCCGGTCCCGGCTCCGGCGCCATTGCGAGCTCGAATGGCATCCGCAACTTGACAACTTGAGGCGAATAACGGCTTCCCTCTTCTCGCAACGACGCAACGGCGGTGGCCTCGCGGGGGTTCAGATCAACGGGGGGCAAGGACTCGAGCGGAGCCGGTGCTTCCCGTCAACTTTCATTATGTGAGAGATCACGTCGTTTTCTGACATGCCGGGGGAGCAGCGTGACGGTCCGTCAGGCGCCGGGGATGCTGGGCCCATCGTGCGTGCATCGATGCCCTTGGGCCTGTTTCTGGCCCCCCTGCCGGGTGAGATCTGACAGTCCTCTTCACACAAGTCCCCTGCCTTGCAGTAGCAGGCGCCTTGGCTGCCTGCCTAGCTTTCCACCGGTTGCATATCTCGTCGACTGCAGGTGGTGCACGCCGTCCCTAGCGGTGGCGATTAACCATGTATGTAGAGCACATGCCCAGAGGCGGGCCGTTGGCCCAAGCCTCACCTCTGCGCGAGCTGCGGAACATAGACTCGGCCAGACGGAGGCGTTTCTCTAGACCCAGCCACAAGGTCAAGCCAGCTGCCCGAGAGCCAAACACGGGCAACACCGTCGTCTGTTTCACGTCATGCTCGCCAAGTGGAGCTGGCATGCACACGATCCACGGCCAAAGGAGCAGTGTTTGAATTCACTCATGGACCCATGCCTCGACGCAAGCCGTCCACCCAAGGTACCCATCCAGCCACCGTACGCGTATTACAAGGGAGAGTTGCCACGCAGCATGGGGTGCTTGGTGCTGGCGCAGACCTGCTCGTCGGGCTTGGAGACCAAGCTTGGCCGCAGCAAGTCTGTCGTGCCCGATTGCCCACAGGATCCTACCGAGGTGGAAGGTATCCGAGGGCGCACCCCCCCTTCCCCGGCCAATCCAAGCCGCAACCTGGTCTCTCGCGCTCGAGGTCGTGGCATGTAAGCCGCAGCGGCCTATCGAGGGGGAGACGGGACAGGTGGCGAGAGGGCGCAATTGGCGCAATTGCCGAGGGCAATCAATTGGTGATGCACATTTCGAGGCGAGAAGTCGAACCGAGTGATTCATTCCATGTGTTTTGCGCCCAACCAGCACGTTTCCCTGCTCCCATACAAGTGCTGTCTCTGAAAACTGCTCGATTCTGTGAGAGTGTGTACTGTACCAAAAGGTACCAATATCGTCGAACTTGTATTTCGTACAACGTGGTTGATCGCTAGAGGTAGGATCGGCGAACGTGCTCCAGGGTAGGCGGTTAGAGCTGGGCGGCGTCTTGCCTCGGTTCGGTGAGATGTCGCTCACCGAGAAGCATGCGGCAAGGTGGGGGGGGGGAGACTGAGCAAGACAAATTTGCCACACTCGACATCGGTGCACGTCCCTCGTCGGCTACAGCGTGGCTGCGGTTCTCGTCGGGTGCCTTACCCGTGCTACCCGGCCTTGGTGGGCTGCAGTTATCCGTGCCCCGATCCCTTCTCTAGACATACCTCGGCCGTGGGCCTTGTATCATCGACCTGCGTTCTTGGTGCGAGAGACAGCACATGAGGAGCGCCGGCTAAGGCAGCATCACGACTCGGCCTGAACAATTGGCTCATTGCGCATTGGACGCCGAACAGGCCAGCTGCGTCATCGCCGTCATGCCGCGAAACCATCATCGATCAGAAATTCCCAGCACGGGAGTCGGTCACACACCGTCATCGTGGACACGCAGCCAAGGCAGATGACCTTGGCGGCATGTGTGCATGGAGACACAATTAGCTTGTCATGGGCGATACGTGTGGGTGCCAGGTTGGGGGCCAGGCTCACAAGCCACAGAACCGGGGGCGCTGACGTCGCGGGCAGTTCGACAATGACGACATTGTGTGGGCATGCAGGCCTGAAACCTTGAAAAAAAGATGCTTTTGCCAAAAGTCGCCCTCGAGTTTAGCAGGGAGATGCATGGGCTTTTCTCCATGGCCACCACGACGTCATCCCGCCAGCGGGGTGGGGAGGGGAGGACCCCTCCAGTGCGTGTGTGGAAGGCGCCAGGGGGGGGGGGAGGGGGGCAGGATCATCGCCCGCGGCGCATCAAGTGTATACTGTACCTACCAGTTGGGTACGGATTTGTAGTATGTACGTGCCGTTTGGCGTGTGTGGCGAAACGGCTTCCCATGAGAAAATGAAAAGAAAGGCCGGCTTGTCAGAGTCCAAGACAGGTTGCAAATAGTATGTTGCACCAAGTGGGCAGGAGATTGCAGCTGGAGGAAGTTTTCCGAGTGGTTTTTATCCCCGGAAACTTTCCGGACAGCGCGTACAGGTACTTGCTCATCTGCTCGGGTGCACCAGAATTGCCCGAGTTCACCCCTGGAGGATTGGTACCAAGTCCAGAACACCGGGGCCTGCGATGCTCGTTCGTCTCACCTCAGACTCTCACAACGCCGGCAACGCGGGCGACTTGGTAGGTAAGCCTTGAGCAAGAGCGCGGGCGTGCAAGGTCAGACACCTGGGCACCTAAGCAAGGCAGAATCAATGTCGCTCGGCTCCTTTGGTTTCCGGTGCAATTTGCGGCAAAGTCAGGTACTCCCGAGACATGGACCTTGCTCACGCCTACGGATACGAATACCTACTGTACAGTACAGAGTACTGTACAGTAGGGTCTCTCATCGTGGGTACCTTTACTTCGAGTACCTAGGTATGTACCTTACCTACCGTACCTTACCTAGGTGGGTATGCAGGGAGAGCTCGCAATCGGATCTCGAGCCATGTCCTGCAAGCCCGCCCGCCAGCCGTCATCAGAGGAATGTACATGATGGTTGATTCCTTGCATGAGGAAAATGTGGAGTAGCTGCAAACACGGATACCGTTGAGCATTCACTATGCAGCAGCGCGCTGCACGCAACTCTGGAGATCCAGAATGCCCTGTCCGGTACCTATCCAGAGACATGCTGTCTTGGACACTCGGCGGTGATGTCACTGAGGTGTGCTGCACCACTCGCGTCTCAAGCTGGCAGGCAAATGTCACGGCAACCCAGGGAGGGGCGGCGAGGGCGACCCCCAATGTCCATGTTCTTGCCACATGGCAATTCGAAATTCCGATCTAAGACGCTGGCCTTGGTGATCCGCGCATGTGCTTACATAAGACCGCTTGCCTCGGCCGGCCCGTCCACATGGACGCTGCGTGCTTCATCATGTGCCATGGTGCATGCTCACTACAAGGCACGTACCGACAATTGTCGGCACACACACACATAGACACGCACACTCGCCCAGACCGCGTTGAAACACCACACGCCCTACGGCCCACGGCTTCCGCACAGCCTCCCTCTCCTCGGGGCCCCGCCCCCGATGCCCACCCAATCAGACCGGGCAGAGAGGCGGGTGGCAAAAAAGGGCGTCGGGCCCGAGCAACCAAGGTGCCTGGCGAACGACTGCAGCCGCGGACCGCACAGGCATATCTGACGTCTGCCACATCGGTACATACAGTACTGTATGTACAAGCCGTAGCCCTGACGGATGCACGCAAATAGCTCCAACCCTGCGCGGCTAGTGAGCCTGGCCGGCTTCTGCTAGCGGGCTAGAGGCGGGAATGATCTTCGGAACGCCTGGAGCGTCGCCGAGGTCAGTGCTCGATGGCCTTGATGCTTGGGGCGAGCAGCACATGGAATCGTGAAGACTCTACCGGCCTTGCGGGGAGAGGGCCGACTCGAGCATCGGTAACCGCAGACTCGCCATGGATATTTGCACCGACTTCTCCTTTCTGGCAGTCCCTTGTCGCGCCAAGAGACGGTGGGCCAGCCAAGCCTTTGGTATTCTGCCGGCACCGCTGTGCTTCACATGCACGGATAAGCTATTTAAACACGAGGAGCAGCCGATCGGGTCCGCTGCTTGTTTGTGTGCATGGTGGAAAATGGGCCTAGAGTTTGCGACGAGGCCAGGCACCCAAGTGGCATGTCGGCATTGGCATTCCTTTGGCACAATGGGTTCGAGAGCTATAGGGCCTACCTACCTCCCTCCCTACCTACCTACCTACCTACAGCACCTTCTTGCAGAAGCCGTCGAGTGGCGCTACACCGCATATCTGCCGCAAGTGCTCGGGAACGGGCCCTCTGCATGTACCTACCGAGCCGACCGAGTGCCTCATGCTGCCGGATCCAGGCAAGGGGGGTGGTGAGTCTCGTGCATGTATGTGCATTGCTGCTGCGCACCTGGGCCAGCTGCACCGTCGGTGGTGAGAGAGAGGCATTGCAATGCCTGTTGTCTCGCGATGCCTCGGTCCCTGTAGGTCCCGCCGCGTGGCGGTCCAGCAGAAACATGCCTCAGTCGTCCTCTGCACAAAAGGGAGCTAGAGACTCAACAAGGTCGCCACCCAGGGTCCATATCCCAGCCCACCCACCCACACAGACTGGCTCCAAAAGGGGTCCAGTCGGGTGCGACAAACTCAATTGTGTCGGGATGTGGATTAGCCGTCAACGGTCCCGTTGCTAGGGTTGATTGGCCTTGCCTACCGGCCCCCTGTGTGTGGCCCATGGACGGACGGCATCACGATGTATGATTGCGGCCGTGGATGCACTGGCTGGACCCTGGCGCCAAGGAGAGTGGCCTGCCGCATGATGCGCCCGCCAACCCTTTGCGTGGCTTACACGTAGCCTTTGCCGATGCGAATGGACAGACGGCTGCGTCTGGACGTCTGCCCGGATTAC
>JAPEBW010001741.1:0-19503 GCA_027405785.1 Ophiocordyceps robertsii | reverse complement strand
ATGTCGAAGTGTTGTGGTCCGGACATCAGGGGCCGCGACACAACGGCCGTCACGGCCGGACCAGCCAGGGGAGAAATATGTAATGTCTCTGACCTCGTAATGCAAATTTTACCTATGGGGAGGGGGGGAGGAAGCATGTCATGCTTCGCCGGCCTACAACAAGCCTACTGCTGTTCAGGGGAGGGGGAGACTGGGCGAGGACGAGGACGAGGACGAAGAGGGTTGCCCAACAAGGCGCGAAACGCGTCTTGTCGCGTCGCGCTAGCTGCATCAGGCAACGCTGTAAACAAATGCGTCACCCACTTCTTGTACCAAGTACCTGGACCCACGCTGCTACCCGCTCACAGCAGGCTAGCAGGCGCGACTGGCGGGCGGCCTGCCCCCAGCTTTGACGAGAGCCAAGTTGACGCCTTCCGCCGGCCGCCACCACCACCACCACCATCACAACCATAATTTCTCACCACACCTTCTTTTTCATGCCAATTTTCCCCCGTTGACACTCGCATACCAGACGGCTAGCTGTCTTTCCTGCTACGTCCTCGCCCTTGGCACGGATTCCTCATCATCCTGGACTCTTCAGGCGGCTGCTGATCGGTTCGCGCGCCATGTGTTGAGGGCGCGCCGCGCAACGAGTGAGGAGTGTCGAGCAGAGCAAGACGAGTTTCGCAGTCGCCACCCGTCGGTCCCTGAACAGCACCCGCACCAGCCGAGGCGTGACTGCTGTGGGGGGAAGCCCAACGTGGACAAAGAGATGTCATAGCAGCTCTCCTGCTTGAGCCAGCATTCATTCATACATAGCCATCGGCCTCGCCTGCTGCTCGCCGCAGACCAACAACCATCCTCGAATTACGGGTCTTGCTCCCTTTGGAATCCCTCCGCCTGCCGTCGGTGGTCTAGCGCCACTTGCTCTGACTCCTCTGTTTTGGCATTCCCCAGTCATGGGCCAACGCTTTCCCGCGGCGACATAGGCTCTGCTTAGGATCCGTCCCGTCCCTCTCTCCCTCTGCGCGCACGATAGCATCGCATCGTGCGACACCCGCCGTGCGCAGACGCCGCCCCTACGCCTCGTTTGCCGAACCCTGGACCCTTCGCCTAATCTGCAACCGCCAACTTGTTTGTTGCTCTCCCGGCCCTGGACAAAGACGAGACTCATAAAGAAGAGCATCTTGTATATATCACCATCGCGGCTGCGCCAACATTCCTCCCCAACCCACCCTAACCCCTCCCCGCGATAGACCGCACCGCCGACTATTGCATTCCATTCCACTTCAGGTCCCCTGACTCGCCATGTCATTCTCTAACAGTGGCGGAGGCACCCTGGCTCTGCCGTCGCCCACGCACGCCCACCATATGGACGTGACGTCGGCCGTCCGCAGCCTACGCCGTTCCATCTCGAGATCCCCATCCAAGCTGCTATCGCGCACCAGCTCACAGAGCTCCGACGGCTCACGCCAGGCCTCGCCCCAGTCGCCTTGTCGGCGCTTTGGCTCTACCCCTTCACGACCGCAACTATCGCCATCCCATCCGCAGACGGCCCCTCCGGCCGTCACCTCGACCCACGCCGCCGCTTCTTACCCGTCTTCCGCCTTCACCCCGCTCCGCCCCAGCGTCAGGCTCTCGCTGCGATCCGCCAAGTCCGCCAAGGCGCCCTCGCCCTCGTCGCGCCCCCTCGCGCGCACCCGCGTCTCTCCCAAGAGCCCTCTGAAGCGCGCCTTGAGCGACACGCCCGACTCGGGCAACTCCGAGCCCGCCTCGTCGTCCTCCCCCGTCGCCACGAGCTCCCCGGGGCAGGAGAACCGCAACGGAACCTCGCTCGGGTCGACCCCCCGCAAGCACAGCGAAAAACAGACGCGGCATAGCGTGCACCTTGATGTTTCCGGGGGTGCATCGCAACTTTCGTTCTTGAAAGCGCTGGACGCCTACACTGACCCCTACATGGTTTCGACGACGGGCGCACTCAAGCGCAGTGATGCGACCATGAATCTAGACCACCCAAACCAGGGCAGCCCGGTTGCCAAGCGGCGCAGCTTGCACGGCATTTCGAGCCTTGGCCAGACCGAGGACTTGAATATCTTTGAAAGTAATCTCAGCGCGCCGCAGAGTTTCGACATCCACGAGGACTCGCATTCCGAGTATGAGTTGACGGGCGTATCGGACGGCGGCAGCGGCGATGCCTCTGGCGAGGCCGCCCAGCGCGATCCTCTGGCATCGCCGACGCCCGCGTCAAACGTCACCAACCGGTCGTCTTCTCTCCGCAGGTCTACTTTGCAGCAGCGATATGGGGACAAGGGGTCGCTGGGAAGAAGGACCGGCGAGCGACAACTCGCGCAGATGACCGCGGAATCTTCCACTCCCGGCCGAAGCCGCCCTCGTCTATCGACGGACCATTTCATGCCCCCACAGGTTCCCCGAGACAGCCCCTTCTCCTCGGGCGCTCCTCTGCCGAGCGCATCCATCCATCCCACCGACGGCAAAAACCACCAGCCTCATCCACTCTCCAAGACTTTGACCACCTCCTCGTCGGGCAACAGCCTGGATGAGGAGGAGACGTCGGCGTACGCGCCGCCTGCAAAGGTCGCAGACAAGCCCAAGCCGCATCCATTCTCTCGGTCACTTCCCCTCAACGCCACCCGGCCGACCGCTCGCTCTATGAATGAGCATATCAAGGCGGTCGCCACGCCGAGCCACCCCCATCAGCTGTGGATCGGCGCGTTCAACTCGACGGGCCTCATCTCCAAAGTCAACCGGAACCCCGAAGAAGAGGCCGAGAAGAAGATCGCGCCTCCTGACACGCCGTGCAAAAAACACACGAATCCCTTTGCCACCTTTCCACCGCCGGCCGGGAGCGCAATCAAGAGGAAGAGCAACAATCGGAATTCCTTTGCAGGCATGCCTTCAACCCCCTTCAACCGCACCGCCAGCCGTGGCCCGGACGCGTTTGGCGTTTCCGGCAAGGGGCTCTCCATCTTTCAGCGGCGTGGCTCGGCGGCGTTTAACTTGCACCGGGAAAGCGACCTGGGCCTGGAAGTCGATGACCGCATGCTCTTTGGCGAAGCTGGCGAACTCTCCAACCTGCTGGACGGAGAAGCACCGCCCACCCCGACCAAGAACACGCTCACCCCGAGCTTGAGCAACCTCAGCGAGCACTCGCTCGAAAGTCCGAGCGCGAACCGCACCTTCATCTTGCCTCTCTCGGCCGCCAAGCCTACCCCTTCGCGAGAATCAACGTGTAAGTCGAACCCGAAGGCGTCGAGCGGGCCCAGGTACGGGGACGACGAGGCGCCATTTTTTGCCGCTGCTCTCGATCGCCAGCCGTCCCCCACCCCATGCGTTGCAGCGCGGTCGTCCTTGGGCCGCTCGCGGGCTGTCAGAGGGCTCAATGCCCCGTCACCTCTTGCCCCCCGACCTCCACACTTGTCTGTGCCACGTTCGGAGAACGCATTCACTAATTTGGCATCGGTCGATGCAGCGAGCCCCGTCGATGGCCGGAGAACACCCCAGACTCCACAGGAGAGTCTACTCCCGCTGGACACCAGCCGCCTGTCCATTTCGCAAGGGCCCGATGGCATGGGCGAGAGCAACATGCCGCCTCCCGTTACCCCGACCGCGGGCCGCGATTTCCGGTCGTCCACGAGCATCTTTGTCACGCCCGTCAATGGGCGCGCGAGCAGCGTCGACATTGACGCCAGTCTATACTCGAGGTTCGACAAGGTCGAGCAGGTCGGCAAGGGCGAATTCTCGGTGGTGTATCGCGTCACCAAGCAGGAGCATGCCAACGTGTTCGCCGCCGGAAGCTTTACGCCGAGCGACGACGCCGCCCACAGCCCTGCCAAAGGTCAAGTCTTTGCCGTCAAGAAGAGCAAGCACTCGTACCACGGCCCCAAGGACCGGGAAGCCAAGCTTCGCGAGGTGCAGATCCTCCAAGCCCTGACGCACGCCGAGCATGTGGTGCAATATGTCGACAGCTGGGAACACAATTTTCATTTGTATATACAAACAGAGTTTTGCGAGGAAGGGACTCTGGACAAGTTTTTGGGCAACGTGGGACGAGGCGGGAGGCTGGATGACTTTCGCATCTTCAAGATCTTGCAGGATCTCTGTTTGGTAGGCTGACCCCGGCCGCCACGGGTCGATACCATGCTAACAGTCGAGGGATAGGGCTTGAAGGAGATTCACGACGCCGGGTTCATGCACCTAGACATGAAGCCAGCCAACATCCTCATCAACTTTGAGGGGGCGCTAAAGATTGGAGACTTTGGACTTGCGCAGCCCTGCTCGTCAGTCGAGGGCGTCGATGTGGAGGGCGACCGCGAGTACATGGCGCCGGAGATGCTGAGAGGAAATGCCGGCCAGGCCGCAGACATCTTCTCGCTCGGCCTCATGACGCTCGAAGCTGCGGCCAACGTGGTGCTCCCGGACAACGGCCCGACGTGGATTGCTCTCAGATCGGGGGACCTCTCCGAGGTGCCGAGCCTCACGTGGACGCCGTCGATTGAGGTGCCGCGAGACGCTACGGGCAACCCGTCGGCACACAGCGACGATTTCGGAGGCGACCACGTCGATGCCAATGCCGGCAGCCTATTTGGGCCACTCAAGCGATCGGAGCTGCCACAGCCCCCAGGCTTCATGGTCGAGGCCTTTCACCCAAGCTCGCTCGACTCGGTGGTGAGGTGGATGACGGCCGAGTCGCCTGCTGACCGGCCCCTGGTGGACCAGGTGCTCGATCTCGAAGGATTGCGTTGGGTGGCGGATCACCGCAACGCCCCGGCCACCGTCTACGAGGGCAACTGGGGCCCGGCCGACCCATTTTCCGTCTCGATCGCCATGGACAGCGACACGGAGATGACGGACGTGTGAGTGGTCGCTGAACACTGGACGGGATCCGGAGTTTCATTTGTCTTTTGTGTTGCCAGAAACGCCGCGAGCCGAGTCATGCAGGAGTTTGGCTTGGTTGGCTTCTGTTCTATACCGGAGTACGCATGCGTCGATACATACAAAGGGCCAAGGCGGCGAGCCAAGCACGAGTCACTGGCTGCCGACATGGGCACTTCTTTTTCTTTTTACAAAAACAGCAGGTCGAGGCGCGGCATGCGAAGGGCAGAGCTTTCATTTGTCCCATTTCAGAGAGGCATGTGTGCCTCCCCTCATGGTGCGGCTTGGGAAGAGGCGCTTCGGAAATGATATTCCTAGCATGGGTTCACCACGTCCTTGACCAACATATATCCGCGGTACGGGGACCCTACCGTCACGAGCGGCTTTCGGATGCATGGCGTCGGTCTGAGAAACAACAAAGGGGTATTGCGTCTCACGAATCGAGACGGCGTGTATGGATTACCGGGCGAGGGGGACAAGAGAGCGGACCCCGAGATATATATGACTAGAGCGGCTCTAGCCAGACGACCAAGAGTCGAGAGAAGAGTAAGAAGCGGCATAGACCGAAGAGAGCGGGGGTCAAGGGCGGCAGAGCAAGGACTTGTAGCCCTGGAATCATGTACATATAGAGCATTGGTAGAGAGGCGGTGGAAGTTGCATGTGGGAGGATCTTGCGCCGGGGCATGGATCTTGATGTCATGCTCATGATTGTAACGATGAAATGCAATGAACAAGATATGAAGAGAGCCGTCCGTGGTGAAGTGTCGAGCAAGTTATGAATATGCGCTGTCACTTTTCCGTTGGCAGGCCAGGCGGGGTAAGTTGTGTCACATGCAGGGCGAGGAGGCTGGCTGGTCAGTCGAACCTTGAACCTTGACCCAAGACGGGCGGGCGGCGGCTCTTGGAATCTCGAGACTCGAGACACTCGGCCAAGGCAAACAAAGCATGACGGGCATGGCGCTCAAGGACGGGCAGGCGGAGCTGCCGACGGCGGGCAGCACCAAGTCGTACTGGCACCGCGAGCCGTCGAGGCGGCTGCTGGGCCATCGCACGACGGCGCGGGTGCCGGCCGTGGCCGACGTGGTTGTCGTGGGCAGCGGCATCACGGGAGCGTTTGCGGCGCGGAGGCTGGCCGAGGGGGGGAGGGCCGTGTTGATGCTGGAGGCGAGGGAGGCGTGCTGGGGGGCCACGGGGCGGGTGAGTGTCTTTTTTTTCCTCCTCTCTCTCTTTCTCTCTCTACCCCTCTCTCTTCCTCTCTCTCTCTCTCTCTCTCTCTCTCTTCCCCTTCCCCTTCCCCATCCCCATCCCCATCCCCCTCTTACCTTTGTCTCCCTCCCCTCTCCCCTCTCCTCTTGCATCTTGGACGGGCCACATTCTGACTGGCAAGACAGAATGGCGGCCACTGCCAGCCCGGCGTCTGGACCGGAAAGGCGGCCGTGGCGCGCTTCGAGCTCGCCACGTTCCACCAGCTCGCCTCGCTCATCGCCGAAAACGACATTGCGTGCGACTGGAAGGTCGTCGGCGGCGTGCACGCCCTCTTCTCGCAGGCCGAGCTCGACGTGGCGCGGCTGCGGCTGCGGCGGCTCCAGAAGCACAGCGACCTCCGGGACAAGGCGGTGCTGGTCGAGGGGGCCGCGGCGATGGCGACCCTGCGTGTGCCCGAGGCCGTCGGCGCCGTCTTCCAGCCCGTGGCGGCAAGGTGCTGGCCGTACAAGCTCGTGGCCTGGGTGCTGGAGAGGCTGTTGCGGGAGCATGGGGCGGGCGGGAGGTTTAACCTGCAGACGGGCACGCCTGTTCTGCACCTACAGCGACTGGCCTCTTCTCCATCGACAGGGCCGGCCTCTTCTTCATCGGCAGAGTCGGCCTCGTGGATCGTCCACACGGCCCGCGGCCAGGTTGCGGCCCGGCACGTGGTGCTCGCCACAAACGCCTACACCTCGCACCTGCTGCCGCGCATGACGGGCCTCATTGTGCCGGTCCGCGGACAGGTTTGTGCGCTGGCGCCGCCGCGGGGAGCCGTCCTGCTGCCGCATAGCTACGTCTGGGTGACGCACGGCGCCGACGACTACCTGATCCAGGGCGGCAACCCAAAGAACGACGACGACGACAAGGCGCTCATCCTGGGAGGCGAGCGCTTGACCGTCAAAGGTGGACAAGAGGGCATCTCTCGCGATGACGAGGTCGACCCCGTGGTGGGCATGAACCTGCGCCGCGCCCTGAGCTCGGTGCTCAAGCTGCGGCCGGGCACGGCAGACGAGGCCTCGGAGCTCGAGGCCACGTACGAATGGACGGGCATCATGGGCTACTCGCGGGACACACATCCCTGGGTCGGACCGGTGCCGGCCGCGCTGACGGGCATTGACGGCACCGTCGCGGCCGAGCAAGAGGGGGACGAGGCCGGCGGGCTGTGGATCAGCGCCGGATACACGGGTCACGGGATGCCGGTGGCGGCGCGATGCGGCGTTGCCGTGGCCGACATGATCCTCGGCAAGAGAGAGGACGACGGCGGGGTAGTCGTGCCCAAGGAGTTTGCCGTGAGCGTCGAGAGGGCCGCCAAGGCGCGGTTTATGGAGCTGCCGAGGTCACCGCGGGATGGGCTCGAGATGCTTGAGGATTGACCGATTGACGATGCTGTGGGTGCTGGGCTTTGCTATATTGCTCGTTTAATTTAGTTATTCCATGTCCTTCTTTCCCTTGGACCTACATACCTAGGTAATTGGTACTGTATGGAGGAGCACTTTAATAGTGGTGACCCGATAGCTCCCCTGTGAGCCCGCTGTAAGCCACTGCCAGGTCATCGTGAGGTGGACTTTGCGCGCATGCTGTTACCCGACAATCTGCCGCCTCCGCCAATCACCACCATCCGTTTTGCAAGCAGCAAGCTCCGTCTTATCGGCGAGCAACGTCCAGCTCCGTCTCTTCCACGCTCGCCGCCCTCCCTCGAACCTCGCACGCCTCCCGCCGCCGCCGCCGCCGCCGCCGACGACGACGACCGCCATTGGCCATACCCACTCTCAGCCTCGGAAACAATGGCGAGCAAGCTCTTCCCGTCACTGCTCCGCTGCGGCATGCGGCGCTCGGCCTCGCGCGTCGCCGCCGCCGCTCGCCCACAGACGACGCAGATGCGCTGCCTGTCCGCCTCAGCCTGCCGGCCAAGCGACACTCTGCAAGTGGTAGGGCCGCCCTTGTCTCTCTGGTGTCCTGGGCTGTCGAGAGGGGCCGAGACTTGGTCCGACTCAATGGCCCTCGCGCGCCGACGTGTTGCCCGCGGTGCTGGTTGACGGGGCGAGTGTCCGTCTGGGGGATTGCTGTACTGACATGTGCGTCCAGCACCGCAACTCGGCAGAAAACAACCCCGATATCCCCTTCAAGTTCAACGAGCAAAACGAAAAGATCATTGCCGAGATCCTCAAGCGCTACCCACCCCAGTACAAAAAGGCCGCCGTCATGCCCATCCTCGACCTCGGCCAGCGCCAGCACGGCTTCACCAGCATCAGCGTCATGAACGAGGTGGCACGCCTGCTCGAGATGCCGCCCATGCGCGTCTACGAGGTTGCCACCTTCTACACCATGTACAACCGCGATCCCGTCGGCAAGTTCTTTGTCCAAGCCTGCACGACGGTACGCTCCCCTGCCGCCCTGCCCACCCGCGACTGGGTCCCCGGCTGCAAGCTGACGTGCGCATCGCCTCCCAGACCCCCTGCCAATTAGGCGGCTGCGGCTCCGACGTCATCGTCAAGGCCATCAAGGCACACCTCGGCATCAAGCAGGGCGAGACGACGCCCGACGGCCTCTTCACCTTTATCGAGGTCGAGTGCCTCGGAGCCTGCGTCAACGCGCCAATGATCCAGATCAACGACGACTACTACGAGGATCTGACCCCCGAGTCCGTCACCGAGCTCCTCAAGGCCCTCAAGGAGACCGCCTCCGCTCCCGCCGCCGCCTCCTCCTCCTCCTCCTCCGCCAAGATCCCCGGCCCCGGCCCCCTGAGCGGCAGGCAGACGTGCGAAAACAGCAAGGGGCAGACGAACTTATTGCAGGAGCCCTGGGGCACCGAGACGACGCGGGCGGACCTGTAACACTATCATACCCCATTCTGCGTCGTCGGCACGGGCGACTCTCTTCTTTCGCGGCAAGAGGGGAAGTGGGTCGAGGGGAGAGCGCGCGGCGAGACCCTCTGTACGAGCGCGGCGGCTAGAGGCACTTGCTCGAGTGGTGGTCGGCGAGAGAGAGGGCTACACGACTGTACATAACGAGACCGGAGCGCCGAGGTGGAATACACGACGCGATACGCCGTGGTGAGGGCTGATCTTCTTTACTGCTCACGTCTTCCGTGCTTGCTCATTGGTCGTGGACAGGGCGTCATGCGCTGGTGCGATATGCAAAAGTATATGCAAGGAGATGCACACAAGAAATATAGCCGTCAAGAGGTCGTATCGTATCATCATGGCCGTCGTAGCCCCCCTCCCTGTTCAGGCCCGTCGGCCCCCTTTTGAACCAGACTCGAAACATAATCATTAATCGCCCAGCCGCAGGATCCAGCCGTCGCCGATGCGCTCGTTGTCCTGGCCCAGCCCGCCCCACATGACGATGCCGCTCTCCTCGACATCGCCCATGGGCGCACTCGCCAGCCAGCCCCTCGGCGCCGGCCTCCCCCGCGCGTCGTCGTCGTCGTACTCGTCGGCGTCGAGGGGCCTCGTCGCGACGCGGGTCCACCTGCCCTCGCCCGTCTTCCTGCCCACGGCCTGCAGGACGGCGTCGGTCAGGCTGGCGGCCGACATGCCGAGCGGGGGCACCTGAAAGGTCCAGACGTCGTCGAGAAAGGCGCCGGCGGCGGCGTGGCCGTCGGCGCTGGGGCTGCCCTCGCCCATGGCCAGGACCAGGTACTCGCGGCCGCCGCCGCCGATGCTGAGGGCGTGCAGGCAGGCGACGCTGCGCGGCGACGGCCACTGCTGCGAGGGCTCGGCGGGGATGTCGGTCGACGAGGCGTCGGGGTTATCGGCCAGGATGGTTTGCCAGCCGGCGGAGCGGGCGGAGACGGATATCTCGGCCTTTGCGGCGCCGTCGTCAAACGTGTCGAGCTCCAGGGGCAGGAAGTCGAGCTGGCCGCCGAGCTCGCCCGTGCCGTCGAAGCCGCCGAAGCGGAAGAGGCGGCTCTTGCTGATGCACATGGCGGTGCCGCCGCGGGGCGGGCCAGGGGCGGCGGGGAGCTCCGTCCACGTGCGCGAGGCGACGTCAAAGGCCCACAGGTCGGCGGTGCGCTCCCCGTCGGCGAGGCAGCCGGCGTGGACGAGGAAAGTGCCGTAGCCATCGGACTCGTGGTCGACGGCCTCCTCGGCGACGTTGCCGACGACGGGGTCCTGGGGGATCCCGGTGCGCGCCGAGTCCCCAACGGCCCACTGGCGCCACGTCTGCGGCTTGCGGAGCGCCGAGGGGCGGGCGAGGTCGCGCGGGTGCTCCGTCGCGGCGGCGCAGTGGTAGCTGCGGGCGGCGGGGTGAGGGACAATGGCGCTGCCTCTGACGGCAGCAACGGGATCGAGATGGGTCCAGGTGCGGGAGCGCGTGTCGAAGACCCAGACGCGGCCGGCCTCGTCGAGGGGCGTCATGTCCGGGCCGCCGCGGCCGCCGAAGAGGAAGATGCGGGAGCCGATGACGGCGGTTGCGTGGCCGACACGGGGAGCTGGGACTGGGCCGGCGCCAGACCCAGACAGCGGCTGCTGTTGGTGCTCGACCGTGGCGCGCTCCTTGCCCTTGTTGGACGGCGGGGTTTCCTCGAGGGGGATATCTTGCAGATCCTTCTGACGCGTCGTCTCGTCGTGCTGCCCCTCCCCCTCCGAGTCATGTTGCTCCTCGGGCTCCTGCTCCTGGCGCTCGTCGACCGTTGCCGCGACTGCCTTGACCTTGTAGTAGTCGGCGCCAGCGCTGCTGTAGGGCAAGCTGACGACGAGCATATCGTTGTCGACGGGCTCGCGCGGGCTAAGCTCGCCGCCAAACATGTACGCAGACCCGGCGACGACGTCGAGCGAGTGCGAGGAGCGCGGCAGGGGCGGGAGGCCGTCGATGGGCTGCCATGTCGCCCTGATGCCGGCGCCGTGCTGCGATGAGGGCCTGCCGAGGCGCGGCATGGAAGGGAGGTTTTGGTGGACGTGGGCGAAGAGGCCTGTTGACCGGCGCCGGAGCTGGGTCCAGGGCTCCATGGTTCTCCTGGGGAAGTCGTCTCTGCGGCGGGTTGCAGTGTTTTGGAGAGAGCTGGGATGGCAGAGTGGCCGCTTGTGTGAGGCATAAAAGGCCGGCTGCGATACGAGCAGGTTTGGGAGGAGGCGAGGCCAGAGGATGACGTAACGTGGTAGCAGGTATCCGCGGATTTTGTTATCGCACAACCACCTGGATACGAGAACAAGGTGAGTGTCGGATAGTGCAGCATAGGGGCTCGTCATCTGAGGCCTCGGGCTCCGGTCATTCGGCGGCGACGAAGCCAACCTTTGATTGCCCTCGGCCAGGGGGTCCTGCGCTTCTTGCCCTCCACGGCAGCTTCCAGGAACACATGACGCATGGCAGCATCGTCTGCCAGGTCTGATACCTGCCCTCTCTTCCCCAGAGCATGGGCGCGGAGAAGCCTCTGTGTTGTTGCAAATATTAAAAGTATAGTTTGCCCGCTTGCTTGTTGTCGGGACGGCAAACTCAGCGGGTCGGTCCGCGCTTGGCTGCATCCGGACGAACTCTACGGTTAACCCCGGTGGCTTCAGCGGTCTCTGCCCTGTAAATACAGGCTGCGCAGTCGGGTGTCTTGATTCCTCGGCTTCAACTCCAGCTGCCAACCGCCAGTCCCTTGGAGTTATTCATTGCCGAACCCAGCAGGCAGCTCTTTGCCTCTTGGGAACCGTTGATTTTATTTCGAGCCAAGAAAGGCCGGTCGGTGGCGACGGCATGGCGCACCGGTGAAGCCATTCCCACGTCAACATGGGTCGACAAGGAATTGTTCTATTTCTTCAATAGATGGACAAAGCCTGTCTGCTTTTCCCGTTTCCTGTTTCTCCTCAAGCCGCTCATGTCATTGGCTGCTGCGGTGCTGCTCGTGACGCAACCGACTCGTGCCTCGACCATATACTTTGTACTTTTTCTTGCGATAACCTCAGGCTAAACTGGATTTCCCTTCATCCACCGCCATTCCTCACTCACCATCGCTTCACCACGACGGCCTCTCCACCTTGACCGCGTGTTCCATCCCGAGTGCTCTCCTCTTCCCGCTTCTCGCTTCTTCTCCATACTGTCCGTTGACAGGCCGCCCCCCCCCTCCTCCCATCGTCAGCCCCCACCGCCGCTGCTTGGATCCGTCACTTGCCCGAGGGCTCGCCCACCCCAGATGGCCTCGTCCGTCGCCCAGGCCCCGACGGCGGCAGGTTCGCCCTCGTCGTCGGGCGGCGGCGTCGTGCCCGCGCGGCTCGGTTTCCTGGCCATCTTCAACCCCTCGCTCGGCCACACCGACGACACCATCGACGACCAGATTGTCTATTACGCCTCCGTCACCACCCAGGCCTCGCCTCACAGGCGCAGGCGCACCCGCCGCCGTCCCACCGACGCCGTCTCCCAGGAGGAGCGCCATGAGCGTCTGCGCCAGATCGGCCTCGCCCAGGGCATGGCCAACTTTAGCCGTGGCTTTGCCGAGGGCGCCTCGGTCGACGCCATCGACACCGAGACGTCGCGCGTTGTGCTGCACGAGCTCGAGCCGGGGTGGTGGATTCTGGCCGTGAGGCTCTTGGACTCCCTCCGTCGTCTCCGAGTATTGACCCGTTGTGCTAGAGCATCGACCTGACAAAGGTGCCCCTGCCCCCGCGGCTGCCAACCAAGCCTGGCCAGAGCCGCGAGGACAAGTTTGAGTGTACGACGCGCGAGATGAAGCCCACGTCGCTGCTCCTCAGGGATCTGTTGCGCGCGCACGAAATCTTCCTCATGCACCACGACTCGTCCCTGAGCGCCCTGTTTGTCCACACCCGCCGCTCCAAGTTTGTCGCCCTCTTGAGCCGCTACTGGGACCTCTTCCTCTCTACCTGGAGCGTCATGCTGCACGGCAACCCCGTCAGAGACATATTTGGCGGCATCAACGTCGCCGCCTCTGGCGAGCTTGGCGTGGGCGTTGGCGAGGAGGACCGGGGCAGCGGCGAGCGCGAGGTCTTGGAGGGCCTAGTCGGGAGGATAGAGGGCCTCGTCGACCTTGTCGTCTCCAAGTTTGGCACCCACGACGACCCCCCGAGCCCGCCGTCGGCAGCCGCGGGCAAGGAACCCGAGGGGGAGCACGAGCAGCATGAGCCCTGGCTTGGCACCGGCCGCGAGCCGGCAGCCGACGACGGCGCCATCTTCCTAGGCACGGGCGCCTTGTCCAGAAAGTCCCTGCGCGACGTGACGCACTGGATGGAGGATCTGTACACTTGGGGCGAGCATGCGTACGGTCTCATCGAAAGTCCGACGTCGATTCGCCGTGCAAAAGCTGGAAAGGCGGCCAAGTCTGCCGAGCAACAACAGGCCAAGCCCACGACGGCCGATCAAACGGGCTCAGGCTCCCCGGGAGGCGCCAACCAGACGGCGGTCCCGCAGCCGCAGCCGGAAACAGAGGGCAATGCGGGGGACAAGGCAAAGAATCACGCCAACAAGGGCGGCGCGGGCCAGGAAAAGACCAAGAACGCCGACGACGGCAAGTTGGACAGGATGCTCAGCTACATGAAGCTCGGGTACGGCTCGTACTGGACCTTGCCCGGCGGCTCCGGCGAAGCGTCGCTCTCCACCCAGCCCCGCACTCCCGAGGCCGGGGCCGGGGCCGTGGCCGGGGCGGCGCGAGAGCGGAAGCCCGAGACGGCTCGCCAGTCTCCGGCATCTCCCGGAGCGGGCCTAGCGACGTCGCGCGAGGCGGCGGGGCACTTTCTCATCGGCCTCCGCGGCGAGATTGAGGAGAGCCAAGAGGCGGACGCTGGCCTGAGCCAGACGTCGACGAGCGGCGACTCGGACGCCGAGCACAACTCACGCACCGTGGTGCGCACGCTGCACGTCGAGCTCGAGAGCGGAGCGACGGGCGAGCAGCCCGAGGCGACGGTGGTCAAGGACTTTGCGCACCCGGCCAGCGTGCACACGCAGTCGCAGGTCATGGGCAACATGCTGCCGGGCTACAACTCACATGACCTCAACAAGGCGAACAAGCTGCGCGTCGTCGTCTACGTCAACCGACCCTTTGTCTTCGCCTTTCTCTTCCGCCTGCGCACCGACTCGCTGGCCTGGGACGCGCTGTACCGCTCGCTGCACTACCAGCTCGCCCCGCTCAAGAGACCGCTGCTCGCGTCGACGAGCTACCGCCCCGACCGTCCGGGCCTCGAGCGCGCCTCGTCGAGCATCTACAGCCTCGTCTGGGACCCCCCCTCGCTGACGGTCCACTCCACCATCCCCTGCATCCCGGACCTCGTGCCGGCGGCGGTGGCGGCTGACTTGTGGTCCCGCGCCGACGCCGTCAGCACGCACCTCCACCTGCTCAACACGCATGCCTCGACACGCTCCCTCGCCGGCCATGTCGAGCGTACGCACAAGACCAGCCGTGGGTGGTGGATCGTCTGGACCCGTCTGTTCGACGGCCACCATGACCCATCAGCGCGGGCCGGCAGCACCGAGAGCGACGAGGATGATGAGGACGACGAGGAGCGGGGGGCGCTGCCGGCTTCGACGTCGTCGCTCTCGCTCGGCTCGGGGACGGACCGGCGCACAGCGGCCGGCGCCGGCGACAACGACGCGCGCGCCCTGGCAAAGGAGATCTTCCTGGTGCGGCGGGCCAGCGATCACGCCGGCCTGCGCGGGACGGCGGCCGGCGGCGGGGAGAGCAGGCTGGCGCAGGGCATCGGCGTCGACACTCGGCGCTACGTCGAGGAGCTGCTTAGCCTGCTGTGAGCAATACTGTAGTAGAGAAGAGGAGCAACAAGGCGCGTGTCTGCTTCCTTTCTTTTCCTCGCTTCTACCGCCCTTTCGTCTCCCATCTAGTTTCTACCTTGTGTGTACATACATACCTTATTCCCACATGGCCTGCCATGCCATATGGCACGGCGCCGCTTCTGTCTCGGCGCGGCTCGCCACGCCCCGTCACCACCGCCCTCCACCGCCCTTTGCCCATCCCACCTCGTGTGTGCCCATCCAGGCACCGCCCCGTGACCCGGGTCTCTCGCACGTCCATGGAGCGGGCCTCTCATCTCCCCTTGCCCGCCAGTCGCCACGGCCCACGCAAAGCGGTGCGACTGACTCGTCGGCCGCCGCTGCGCCGCCGCCACCGACTTCCGGTTGTGCCCCCCCGGATACAGCAACAGGCGGCGCCAAATCACCATGCGGTTTCGGATAGACGACCTCGGGCCCTGTTTTTCTCTCTCTCTCACACACACACACACCCCTGAAGGAGATGGAGGGTGAAAAAAAAAACAAAAAAAAACAAAAACAAAGGGGGGCTGGGCCCGGCCGACCGCCCTTTTGTGACGGGAGCTGCGTCAGCGCGAAAAAAGCGGTTTTGTCAAAAAGAAAGGACTTGGGGTTCGGGACAAAGGGGGACGTGGCACGCGCCTGAGACGGACAAAGCGGACAAAAAAGGAAAAAAAAAAGGTCTTTGAAAGGGGACCGGGGCACGGGAATCCCGGTCCATTGGAGCGGCGCCAACGCGTCTCCGTCCCGGCCTCCCACTTGGGCTCGTTCGCATCCCCCGCATGCGGGCTAGTCGTGAACCGAGACCGCCGGGAAATCTCCCGGAAGTCAAAAAGGCAAAACAGTGGGCGTCGACGAAGCTAACGCGTATGTACGGGTGCTGCAAGGGGGGACGGGGGCCACCCATGGGCTACTACTTGCTAACCAGAGGTCACGTCATGGCCACGTTAAGCAGCAATGTTTCAAAAGATGGTAATTCCCTGTTGTCCAGGGCGTGAGATGCCAAGCGCACAGGCGCATGACGACTATGTACAGGAATGTTAGAATGCCCCCCAGAGGGGACCATGAGCGCAACATGCGCTGTTGGAACAGGAAAACGCGCGAACCATCAGATAGACCAGACCAGTCTGTTTCCACCCTCGCCCCCAAAAAAGTGATATCCAATTGGCCCTATATCCACATTCCGTCCGGCGCCGGTGATTGGGTTGACATGAAAGGAAATCATCAATTCGTACTAGATTTGCAAAGGGCGGGCTGAGCGCACGCTCGACTGTCGGAGCACGGTTGGCTGGCAGGCATGCTCCGACAGCGAACGAGCGTGTGAGCAAGCCCTCAACTTGAGTTGGTTATCCCCAAGACCCTTGGTTGACGGGGAGGCAGGGCGTTAGTTGAAGGACCACTTGACGGGCATGCGACCGCCATCGAGGCTGCCGTAGAGCTCCATAAAGACCTTTTTGCTAACATCAATGTTGTTGGCGGCGCAGCCCATGCACTTGTCGCGGACCGTGGCCGTCGTGGTCTTGCCGTTGGCGTGGATAGTGATTTTCTGGCCACACATGGGGTTTCCGTTGGACTGGGTGCCCATCTTGTCCTTGGAGATGGCGACGATGTTCTCCGAGTTGTCCTTGCCCGAGTCGTCCTGACCGCAGGAGCCCATGCCGACATCGTAGTAGGTGATCTGGCCGGCGAACTGGCCACCACTGCCGCCGCCCTTGCCGCTGGAGGCATCCTCGGCAGCCACTTGAGGAGCGGGAGCAGACTGAGACGCGGGGGGAGGAGCCTTGTACTCCGGGGCCGGAGGCGCGGGCTTAGGCTCGGGCTTAGGCTCGGGCTTAGGCTCAGGCTTGGGTTCAGGCTTGGGCTCAGGCTCAGGGGCAGGGGCAGGGGGAGGAGGCGGCGGCGGCGATGGGACAGGGGCTTGGAACGAGGAGCTGGGCTCGACCGCAGGCGGAGGCGGGGGAGGAGGATAAGGAGCAGCCGAAGAGGTGTCCGGGGCAGGCGGCGAGGGAGGAGGGGGGGCAGCAGCTGAGGGGGCAGGCTCTGGCCCCGGAGCCGACGGACGGGGCTCGGGAGCTGACGAACGGGGCCCGTAGAACTGGCCCTTGGAGCCATGGGGCTGGAAGAGCTGGTAGCCCTTGGGCTCGGCCGTGGGCTCGGGTGCCGACTGGCCGTCGGGAGTGATCCAGCGGGTGGTGGTGGCGTCGACAATCTTGGTGACATAGGCCGTATGGGTGATCCAGTCCGTCACCGTCACCAGGCCACGGGCATGGTGCTGCTTTTCGCGGCCGAAGGGGTGCGCAACGGCGAGGGCGGCGAAGAGGGCCGAGGCAACAACAGCCGCCTTCATGGTTGCGGTAGAAAGGACCGTGGTGGTGGTTTGAGTGCTTGCTGGAGCTCGGATGAAAGGAGCGCTGAGAGATGGAGCGCGGTTGAAGGGATGGATGAGGTGTTGTTGATGATGCTGCTGCTTCCTTTGGACTCTTGTGTGGGCAACCCGACAGGCAAGACTTTGCTCTGCAAAGCGGAAGGAGTGTCGTTGGCGAGAGCGAGAGAGAGAGAGAGACCTGCTCGTGACTGGATTCTGAAGGAATGGATGAAGCACGGCGGGATATGGAAGTGTTAAATAGTCGAGAGACCGAGAGAGAGAGTATATGTGCAATTTGGCGAGAGCCAAGGAGAGACAGCAAGCAGACAGACAGGGCCCGGGGGGGGGGGGGTGCAAAGGAAAGTATGGAGGTCAGAGGTGGAAGAGGACGAAGAGAGGAGAAAAGAAAAGAGAAGAGGTGCTCGAGAAAGAGAGAGGCGGAAGCAAAAAGAGGCACGGCCCAAGTCGGGTGTCCCGGGGCGCCAAAGTCGCTGCAAGTATCGGTACGGGCAGCGAGACGAGGCACGCACGGCTAGCGCACACGGCTTGGACACACGGCTTAGGGGGGTGCGGGTCGCTGGCCAGGCACCCTGCCGCATTGCTGCAGACAGGGCCATGTCGGGCTGTGAGGGCCATAGACCCGACTTGTGCGTGCTTGTACCATTCGCGCTTCCTCGGCTTGCTTGCGGCACTGTATGCACTGCCTGTACATAGAGGCATGTACAGTATGTAAGTAGGTACGAATACCTACTGTAGCGGCTACGACATATACAGGGACTGACTGTACTGTAAGCCTGTATCTCACGGCCCCCCCCCCCTCTCTCTCTCTCTCTCACATGTGCACCGGCGTTGGCGGCGGCGGCGGCAGCGCATCAAACGAGAGGCTCTGGTGTCAGATTCCCAGGCAGCCTTCCGCTCTCTACTCACTGGCCGCTCGCTCGCTGCCGGGGCACACGACAGAAAAGCCGTGTGCGCAAACTGTGTGCGCGTGTCGTTTTGGGCAAGCAGCCGGTGGGATTGCCCAACGGGGCATCGCGGGCCATTCTCGTGCCGAGCCAACAAATACTGAGTGAGGATGAATGAGGTGGGCCGCCCTGTCTCCATCCATCCATCCATCCATCAGCACTCTGTACAGTACCTTTCTTGCATGAGTGAGCAGCGAGAAACAAGAAAGGCTACTGGAACGAAAACAAGGATGAAGTAAAATAAATGGCAAAAACTCTCATGCCACACACCCAGGCCGCCGGGCGAGATGCAACCTTGCATCGACGGGAAACAAGCAGCGATGAACCTTGCAACGATCCCATCCGGGAGCACGTGGGGCCCCGTCGGCGCCGAGAGCTTGTCCAGCTCTTCCTTTGCCTTTGAGAGTGAGATTAGGTTTGAGGCGTCAAGGAAACGACACTTGGCCAACAGCGAAGAGGACGTTTTCTTCTTCTGCCTCTTGGCCAACTCACTTGCCTGCAATGTAGTATACCTACCTACCTAGGTAGTAGGTACCTAGCCTGTCTGCAGTGGTCGCTACTACCTAGTAGTGGAAACTACCTACTGTACAGAGCATGTACTAGCAGTATGTATGTAGGCCAGGCCAGGGCCACTCCGGTGCTGGCAGCAACAGCGCCCATTGATTGGACTGGCAACGGATGGGGGGCAGCGAATCATCCTTTTCCCTTTCTTTTCCTTTTCCCCCTTCGCTTTACGAATACATACCTGGCACTTTATCCCCCCCCTTACCCCTTCTGGTCACGGGTCGTGGCGCCGGCGTTGGCAGCAGCGGCTGCGCTGGCATCCTCGAAAAGCATCCGTCGTTGGCCGTGCGCGCGGCCCCGTGGAATGGTGTGGGCGCAAGTACAGAGACTACGCAGCTACCGAACACGCACAGCCAGGCAATTATTGAGCCCTGGGCGCGCGCGCGCGCGTGTGTGTGTGTGTGTGCCCTGGCCTGGCGCCGTTAGTTGGTCGGCTGGCTGGCTGGCTGGTGGGTGTAGGACTCGACTCCCTGTTCAGGCACGCAGCCAATGGCAGGGCGCGCGTGCCTGAGCAGCCGAGCATCAGCAGCCATGGTGGTGTCGACCTGTTTCTTGTCATTTTCTTGCGACTTTAATCTCCGTCGATTTCTGGCCTTGGCTCCGTCGCCGCGCCTCTTGGCCTAAAGCTCCATGAAATCCTCGGGACATTAGTCCCATCGCCCGGGCATCAAACAAAATGCGGATAATTCTTTGCAAACCCGCCAAGCTCCATGTACTAACAAGCATCATCCAGGGCTTTGGGTGCGTGCGCCCCCACTTAACTTGCCTACTGTACCTTGCTGTAAATCTTTCTTTTTA
>JAPEBW010001740.1:0-19507 GCA_027405785.1 Ophiocordyceps robertsii | reverse complement strand
TAAGGCGGTAATTGTTACGGAACGTGAGATATAAGCGCTCCGGCTACTCGTATGTCGGTATATAAGATGCAAGCATATAGACGATAATTAACGTCCCGACCCTTAACTAAGGCCGGGGCGAGACCTTTTAGCAGTGCGGTATTATCGCACTGTTTCTCCGTAGCACTAACTATAACTAATAAATTCTTAAAGATATATCTTCTTATCTTTAGTATTAATTAGTTTATAGTAAAGAAACTAAGTATAACTATTTTATACTAAGCTACTCCGTACTATTTAAGAGATTTTTTAAGAGATAATTTTTAACTAAGATATAAAGTTTACTTTAGTATTTTAACGGACTTTATAATAAGCTTTTAGATTAAAGCCTTTTATATTTACCGCTTAGTACCTTTAGATTAATAGCTTATTAAAAAGGCAAAAGTAAACTATAAAAATCGCGCTATAGTCTTTTACTGCTAATTTCCTAAACTTACGTTTAATTAATACGCTAATAGCCTTTTAGTTTAACTTTAATATCTCCTTCTTCTTAGCAATTTATATAGCTTTAAGCGAGCTTCTTATAAGGATAAGAATAAATAATAGTCTTAAGTTTATTAGTAATTACTTATATCTATAGAACTAAGAAGCTTTATAAGAAGAAGCTAAGTTTACTATTACTTATACTTAAGCCGCTATAAAAAATAGAAATAATAAGAAACACCGCCTGCTAAAATTTAAGCTTAGTAATTAAGTTTAGCTATAGCTTAGTAAACGTTATTATATTATAGATAATAGACTAGCGAAACTTTAAGAGAAATATACTAAGCCGTTTAAAGTAATTATTAAAGTAAGACAGCTTATATACTAGTTATATATAAAGAGGTTCTTTAATATCTACTTAGTCGTGTTAAGAATATAACTACGGCTAGTAAATAAGCTAGCTACGCGCTTAAAGCTAGTTTAAGATAAAAAGACGCCTTACTTTAATAAATAAAAAGTTAAATAAATCCTTTAAAGTCGTATAATAAAAAAAGGCGGCGGAAAGCTATAAAACAAGTTTTTTATAGCGTAAAAAGAATAGCTAAGTAGCTATAACTTATAAGTAAACGAAAAAGCGGTTTTCTTACTTAATATTATAAAGGCCTTTAAAAAAGCATAAAAGAAGTTAGCTACTTAAGTAGTTTAAAAAGGAGGATAATATATAGCCTTTATAACTTAATATAAAACTTTTTAACTAAGAGAATTAAGCGGTTAAGGTTAAGTATAAGACTTAAAGACTATAATAAGTTAAAAAAAACTATAACTTACCGCGCTTTAAGTAATTAGTTATTTTAATAATAATATACCGCCGTTTACTTTAAGTAATAAGGCCTTTTAAGCCTTATAGTATACTTATTTAAATTCTTTTTCTTTTTATAACAATATTTCTTTATACTACTAGCTTTAGCTTACTATACTTCGCTTACTTTAATATGTATAAGCTTCTTTACTTTAAGCTTATAATCCTTATACTTTTATTTTAAGTCTTTTTATCGTTTAACGTCTTTTATAGCTAAGACTACTTATTTTATAACTACTTTTTTCGCTTACCTTTTTATAAGAATTTATACTTTTAATATAAAGAATATAAGCGGGCGCTTAAGCTTTTTAAAAAGAAAGTAGCTATCTTTTATAGTCTTAAGTTATTTAGCAAGAGTTAAAACCTTAAGGTTTAAGCTTTTATATATGCTTATACTGCTTTTTTTAACTACGCTTAAGCTAATAAACTTAACTTAAATTATAGTACTATAAAAAACGGCCTATACTACCCTCTTTAAATACTTAACTTAATCTACTTACCCCTTAGCCTTATAATATTATGTAGTTTAAATAGCTATTTTTATAGTAACTTAGCTATACCTCTTACTTAGCTTTTACTATCTAAAAGCCCCCGCCGCCTATATGTTTTTTAAAGCGTAGCCGGAAATCTTTATTAGCAAAATAACTAGCTAATACTTAACGGTTTTAACTTAGCTAACCTCGCTATAGTCTTAAGATTTACAATAGCTACTACAGCTAGTAAGAACCCGCTTTCGCTAAATAACTAAAGCGATACCCGCCTTATTTTAAACTATATATATAAAGCTTAGCTTAATTAGTTTTTAGCTAGGTTTATAACGGAATTTTAAGCTATTATAGTTAAAACCCTATCTTACTTTATATCCGGTCTAGCCCGCGCTATAAAATCCCCCTCTTAGCTTATAGCCGCTATAAGCTTTAAGAACTTATTTAGTCCTGCTTAGCAGACGGGTTTTCCCTTAGCTACTATACTTAGCCCGGCTATATAAAGACATATAAGCGCCTTTTTATAGTCTATCCGCCGTCCCTTTTTAACTAAAAGAGATAGTAATAACTAGCCTTATAATATATTCCGCTATTTAATTTTATAAAAGCCGCTAATAGTAATAAATACGATCTTTAACGGGCCTAGCTTTATAAGTTTATACTTTAATAATAAGATTATAATAACTAAGAGTTTCCGCCTAGCTATACACTACGCTAAGGCTTACTTATAAGCTAGCGAAAAGTCTAGAAGCAACTTAACTTTAACTTAAGCGATAAAATCTTAGGTTTAAATATTTACTTTATTAACCGTATAAACTATACGCTTTATATTTTTACTTTTAAGGCCTTTTTTAAAAAAAGGGTTTTTAAGTCTATTAAAGATTTCTAAAACCTTAAAAGTAAGGAATTAAGTATTAAAGCTATTAAAGACCTTATTACCCGTTTTTAAGTAAGAATATAGATATTAAATACCTTAATACTAACTATACTTATTAATATTAGCGGAATAGCTTATCCTTACTTTAATACCTTCTTAGTAGCTAAACGCGTATTTGTTAGTAGAAAGGTATAAGTAGTAACGCCGCGTAAAAGAAATAATAAGTTGAAAAGCCTAGCGATAAAAAGTAAGGGATAGCTATAATAGTAGCAGTAAGTAAGATATAATATCTTACTTATAAGCGGCTTATATAGTTAGTAAGTAATAATAAGACCTTAGTAAGGGATTAAAAACGGCGTAAAAAGTAAGTAGGATAATAATATAAAATAAAGCTTAAATAAAGCTAGTTTTTTAAAATATATCCCGCTATAATAAACGAATATTCCTAAGCGCAAAGAGTTCTTATTGCTTAATAAGTGCTTAAACATATACTTTAAGAAAAGTTAAAAACCTTATTATTAATTTTAGCTAAATATACTAATCGCTTTAATAAAACAAAGATATATAACTAAATAGATAATAAGGATTTATAATTAAGCCGCCTACTTACTATCTTAAGCTACTTAATTACTATTAGCCGGATAGGCTGAGAAAACTATTAAAAGAAAAAAGATAATATATTATTAATACTGCGTAAAGACGCTATTATAAAGCTAATACTTAGCTCCCCTTTTACTTTATTTTTACTTTAAACTATAAAAGATAGTAGCTTTTTTTTCTTACTTAAAGGAGTTGTTATAAAATTTAAATAACTATACTTAGACTCTTTACTTTACTTTTAAGAAGCCTTATAAAACCTTATAATAAGAACTCTTAAAGTACGCGCTATAAAAGCTCGCTTAAGGAGACGCGATTAATATTATAAATTAAACCTTATTAAGGGTTTTAAGATATAACTATAAATACTTAAAAGCCTATTTAATTATAGTTTATAACGTTTTTAGCTATAGAAAATACTATAAAAACTACTAAACGGATTTTATTAATATTTTTAAGGGATATCTTAAAAGTTTTATAGGATATCCTAACTATAGTTCAACCTATTTTTAGCTAAAAGATACCTTAAAAGAAATAGGATAGACTTTTTCCGATTTTTAAAGGATATTTAAGGATTTTTAAAGAAATTCTCCGATTATAGTTTCTAGTATTTCCGATTAAGCTTATACTTAGTTTATTAATTAATTTTATAATAATATTTATAGTTTATCTATATATTAACGATAAATAGTAAGATAGTATAGTTAAAAACTTAAAATATTAGCTTAAAGGATTAAGTATAAAGTAGCTAGCTATACTTAAAAGAAAAGGTAAGCTTTTTATTATTTATAAACCTTTATATATATTTATATATAGTAATTAGTTTATTATACTAGCCCGACTAGCGGTAATTAGTTTATAGTACCGGCTTTAACTAGCGGTAATTAGTCCGTAGTACCGGCCTGAATTAGTATTGAATAGTCCGCACTTTATCCCCTTATCCTTATATTATAACGCGTAGTAGATAAACTAAAAAAAGTAAATTTAGTAAGAATTTCATTTATAAACTAAGGTTTAAAAGAAACTAAGCTTAGCTAATAAACTATAAACTAATAAAGTAACGGAGTATAAAAACTTAAAAGTATAAGCTTACCTTTCTATATATATTTACTATAAGTAAAATAACTTAAGGGTATAACTAGCTTATATTTAAGCGGTATTAAATAACTAAGTAGTATAAGTAATAAGTAAAAGCTTTTTTTTCCGATATATAGTTATAATATTAACCCTATTAAAATTATATAAAAAAGAGACCGCTTATACTAAACGTAAAAAGCGTATAAAACTTAGTATAAAAAATAAAAAAGGTTGCCGAATTTCTTTAAACAGCTATCACTATATTATAAGTAAAATAAAAAAAGATAGCAAACTAATTCTATATGCTAATAAAGAAAGTTTAAGTAAGCAATATAGTATATTTAAATATAAAGAAGTATATTATAAATAAGCCTTATTAAAAGCTTAATTAACTATATAAAAGTCTATTATAACGAAAGTAGTAAGCCTATATAGTAAAACTTAATATACTAAGAAGGGCATATAAAAAACTATATATAAAGTTCCTCCGCCGTATAGCGAATAACTTCTTACTTAGCTTAGTAGTTAATAACTACTAACTACTATTAATAATTAAAAAGAATAATAAACTAAAGTATATTATAAAAAAGATTAAGTAAGCTAAGTAAAGATAGATTAAAAAACGGTTGTAACGCTAAGTCTTTATAAAGTAATATTAATACGCTAACTTAACTTAGCAGCTAATTTATAACTATTAAAAGTTGATCGCCTTTAAAGAATTTTTAAAAAAAAGCATATTTATATTATAAAGAATAAGAAAAGTAAGGCGGAGGAACGATAGTAAATAAAGCTAAGGAGTAAGAGAAACATTATGAGAAATAGCGGAGAAAAGGAAGAAAATAAAAAACTATAAGAAGGAATTTTCAGCTACGCTTAGCAAATATAAAAAGAATTCTAGATAATAAATATAATAAAGATATACTATAAACGCATACTAAGTATAAATAATAATATAATAAAGATAAGATATAATTAAATATAATAAATTACAGAAAATAAATTAGATTATATAAAGAACTACGACTTAATTAAAGTAAATTAGTTACTATTAGCCGATATTAATAAATTAGCTTTTAATATTTAAGTATATTTAAGTTTAGCCCGCTATAGTAGTAATACGCGCTAACTTTACGTATTATAGTAATAATAAATAATATCTTACTAATTAGTAGTTATTAAGAATTAAAGAATATATATATAGGTTAATATAATAATCTTTAAACGTTATTAAAGACGTATAATTTTAAAGCGCGTTTATAGTAGCAATCGTATTATTAGTATTTTAATATCGTATTAATATTATATTATATATAGTTTAAGAATAAGAATATATAAGTAAATAGCGTAAAATAGCCTGAGTATAAGTAAAATAGGTATAAGCTTTAAGCGAGGCTTAATTTTAATAAGCTTTATACTTAATATCTACGTAAAAAGATATTATACGTTTAATATATATTAAGTAAAGGGGGCGCTATATAGTAATACTATATATTATGCCCTGCTTATTAAGCAATAATAGCAGGCGTAAGGATTAATATAAGGGCGGTAGTATATAATCGCTAAGCGTACTAAAAGGCATAGTATAAAAAGACGCTTATAAGCCGGCGGGAGATAAAGCGCGGGGGACTAAAGTAAATATATTTAGGCGTAGTATAGCGGAACTATTATAAAAATAAGCGCGTATAAAAAAGATTAATAATTAAAGAAAAAGAGAAAATAAAAGGGAAAAAGGGTAAAAAGATAAGCATTTATATTTAAAGAAAAAGGGCAAGAAGAAAGCAAAATATACTTTAAGTACTAATAAAAGCAGTAAGCGGAGGGGGTATATTATACCGCCTTAACGTTAGTAATAGCAAAATAATAGCGTAAATAAGCAAGTATATAATACTTTAGATATTATAGCGCAATATTATTTTAAGAGATATATTAATATATAATAATAAGTATAATAAGGATAACGATATTAATTAATATTAAGCGCGGAATAAAAAGCAAGGTAGTAATATTACGTACCTTAGTATATAATATCTTAAAAAAGAGATAGTATTATAAGTTATACTATTAAAAGAGCTATAGTTATACTATAGTAAATACCTTAAGGTCGAGCTAATATATAGCCGAAGTTATATAAGACTTTACTTAAACTTAGCTAAACCTTAGCTTAAACTTAACTTAGGTATAAGCTACTTAAAAGATTCTTTTAAGTAAGAAGCTATATCGCTTAAATAGACTTTTCCTTTTTCTTTTTTTAGCTTTAAAGAAATAATTAGTTAGCTATATACTACTAAACTAAGTATATCCTAGCTTTTAATAAAGTATTACTTTTAAACTTTTATATATCTTTATTTATGCTTACGCCTTACCTTAAAGATATATATTATCGCTAGCTTATTTATACTACCGATATATAGTAAGTACTTATACTTTTAAAATGCCCGCGCGCCCGCCTACCCTTATATATATATTTTACACCTTTAAAGCTCTTATTAAAGACCCTCGCTTAAAGATATAAAAGACCTTTAAGCAGTAATAAGGGTATTAAGGGCGCGCTTATATCGCCGCTTAGTAGTACTAGCGGTAATATAGGTACTAATAGTACCGCTAAGTAGTATTTAGAGTATTAAGGGCCTTAAATTAATTAATACGCTACGTTATACGCGTATCTTATAAGAGCTTTAAAGATGCGTTTTTTAAGTAAATTAAGCTATAGCTAAAAGCGCTATATATAAGCTGCGTATATAAGCTACGTATATAAGCGCGGGCGGGTGCGTAAGTATTTAAAAAGTATAAGTACCTACTATATACAAGCGGTATAAATAGGCTGCGCGGGCTAGTATTAGTATATATCTATAAAATAAGGGGTAAGGATAAATAAAGATAAATATACCTATTAATAATAATACTCTTATATATAAAAAAAGGTAACATATAATACTTTTAATACTATAATATACTATTATTTATAGAGCTATATTAACGTAGAATTTTAAGTATAATATAAGTATAAAAAGGATAATTATACTAATTAATATTAAGCACAAAGTAAAAAGCAATATATTAATGTTATATAAATTAGTATAGTAATACTATAAGCTATACTATAAAAAGAGCTAAAATTATAATATAGTAAATACCTTAAAGTTAAGCTAATATATAACAAAAAGTAAATAAAACTTAATTTAAACTTAGCTTAACTTAAGCTTAAACTTAATTAAAGTAAAAGCTGTTTAGGTAAAATTAATAAATAAGAAGCTATAAAGCTAAAATAAAGTTTTGCTTTTTCTTTCTTAACTTTTAATAAATAGTTATTTAGCTATATACTACTAAGCTAAGTATATATAAGCTTTAAATAGTAAGGTATTTAGTACTTAATAAGATAAGCTAGTAATAAAGTTTTACCCTTTTACTAAAACTAATATAATAAGCAAATTACTATTAATTAACTTAGTATAATAAACTAATTACTATATATAAATATATTTAAAGATAAGTAAATAGTAAAAAGCTTATTTTTAAAGTATATTTAGCTACTTTATACTTAGCCTTTTAAGCTAACTTTTCGGATTTTAATTTATATTAGCTAGCTATTTATTGTTAGTATATAAATAAAATATTAATACTTTTATAACATCACTTAAATAACTTAGTATAAGCTTAATTAAAAATGCTATAAACTATAGTTAAGGAAATCCTTAAAATACCTTTAGATATTATAAAAAAGTTGTAGTTAAATTTATTTTATATTCTTTAAGATATTTTCTTAGTTTTAGTAAAGTAAACTATAGGTAAAGAATCTTATAAAATTCTTTAAATGTCTTTTTAAAATACTAAAAAATCTATATATTAGTTTATAAAGTGCTTTTTAATTAAAAATATTATAAACTATAGTTTAAAGGCTTAATAAGTATTTTTAAACGTCTCTTAAAATTCTTAGTAGGCCTTGTTTATAAACATTTATAACGTATCCTTAAGTATATTTTTATAGTATATACTTTACGCCTTTTTTCTATAAAGTCTTAAATCTATTTAAGTTTTCTATAAAGAATCCTTAGGATTTAAGTTTAAGGTTTAAGCATAGCCGCTTAGATTTTATAATAAACAACTTAAGGTATATAAGCTACTTTTTTAAATTTAATCGTAGTTTTATAGTAAGTTTAAACTTATTTACCTTTTTATCCCTTTTTTCTTTTTAATCTTAAAGCTTAATAAACGTTGCTTATTAAGACGCTATAAAGGTAGCTATAAAAGGCTTTAATAAAGAACTAAAGCTAAAGTTTTATAGCAACATAGCTTAATAATAAGCGGTTTTAAAAGAAAGCGATATAAAGATTAAAAAGTTAAAAAGTTAAAATAAAGATATTAAAGCGAACTTTTAAAAGTAGCTTAAAGATAATAAGCTTTAAACTAAAAGTATCTTAAACGGTATATAAGTATTCTTACTAAGTAAAGTAAATTACCCCCTTAATAAGAATAATTTAAGATATTAGTATAAGCCGTATTAAATATAAAAGATCCTAATAAAAGGAACTACTTAATTAAGAAGAAATAATATATATAAAATTTAGTATAGTTAGATAATAAGTTCCCCTTTTTTTCCTATTAATAATTTCAAATATAATTTTTAGCTTTAGTAATATTTCTCTTAGTTATTCTTTTTAAACGACTAAAGATATTAATTATGCTTACTTAGTTAATTCTAACTTATTTTTATTCTTTTTAGTATCTTAACTTTTGTGTATTTATTATATTTAAACTAATTCGACTTCTTATATCCTAAGAAAAGATAAAATATACCTTAAATTATAATAGCTAACTTAACTTACTTTTACTATATAGTTTGTTTATACTTTAATTTTCTTTTTTCTAGTTTAGCGCTTATAGCTTCTTCTTTATACTTATTATAATTTCTTTTATTATTTATACTTTAAGTTTAATACTTACTATACTTACTTTAAAGTATATACCCTCTTCTTTATTAAATACCTCTTTGCTAATATATAGGCAATATGTTTTCTTAAACTAAGAACTTAATTAATAATACTTAAAGCACTGCTTAAATTGCCTTAGTTTTAGCTAAGGCTTTATATACTATTCTTAATAATAACATTTATACTACTTAAGTAGCAAAAATCTTTAAAATTCTTATTACTATTTAGTATAAGAACTTTATCCTTACTTTTATATTAGCTACTAAATAGGTCTTTTCTATAGCTTATAAATTTATAAAAACTTTAAAGGTTTTATTTAGGTAGTATTTACTCTATATATATATAAAAGCTAGGCTTTTTAAACGTTTTATTTTTAAAAGACTTTTAAAAACTTTAGAATATTAATAAGCTCTTTTTAACGATTATATTTCTAGTATAATTAATATTAATAAGTTTAAGTATAGCACTTTTAAAGCTACTTAAATTAAAGCTATAACTTTAACTATAAAGCTTATACTACTATTTTTATATGTTAAAAATATATTTCTTTTAGTAAAACTTTAATATTAGCGGCGGTAATTTACTTTTACGCTTACGTTATTTAATATAAAAAAAGAATATTACTATTATAATAACAAAGATATTTCTTTATATATATTAAAAGTTTAATAAAAGTTTACTATTTTACTTTTATATTCTTATAGTTTATATTTTGCCCTTTATAGTATTATACTTAAATTACTTAGTTATAATAGCTAAAAATAAAACATTTACTACCTATATTCCCGCTATAATAGTTATGAATATTTACTACTTATAGCACTACGTAAGACTTTATTAACTATATATAAGTATACTTTATATTTATAAGGTTTTAAATATTTACTTTGCTTACTATAAGCGTTTTTAGTAATTATAATAAAACTATTGTCCCCGCTTACTATATACTATCTTTTTAAGCCCCGATTTAATCTTTTAGATTATTTAACCTTTTTTCCTTTTTACTTTAAATCTTAAAAGCATTTTAGTATTTTAAAGCTTAAAATTTACTACTATATCTTAGGATAATAAGTATATAAACTATTTAAGCTACTATAAAATATCTTACTAGCGCCTATTGCTAGTAGTATTTATATCTATGCTAGCTTGCCTTTTTAAAGGTAAGCCTTATAGTTATTTCTCTTTAAAATCGTTTTATATAACCGCTTTAGCCTTAGCTAGCTAAAAGTATAGCTTAGCTATTATACAAACACTTGTCTTTCTTAAAGATAAGTATCTTTATATAATTTATTTATTATAGATTTATAGGCGTAAAAGGGAGAAAAACACTTAGTTTTTAGCTAACTAAACTAAATAAGGTAAGAGTATCTTATTATACGGATTTCTTAAGTAAGTCTAGCTAAAAAAAGTAAAAAAAGGATAATAAAAGACCTTTTTTTATACATTTTTAAGCTATTTAAAAGCTTTCCTTTTATATCCTGTTATTTACTTTATATACTAATTTATAACTTATACTAAATATAACTTTTATAGTTACTAAACTACTTCTTTAGCTACTATAAATACTCCTAGCTATTTTTCTTATTAGTTATAAGTAATATACTAGCTATTACTTATAACTAACTTAATATAATAAATACATTTATCTTTAAACCTTTTATAAGATTTTTTTCTTTTTTAAAAGAAGGCCTTTTACCTTAACTTTATATAAAGTATTAGTTAATTATATAAGGCATTAGTCGATTAATTTAAAACTAATCTTATTAGTAGCTAAAGCTAGCATAAGCTAATTATAAGCGTATTAAACTTTTACTAATTTGCTACGCCCTACAGCGTAAGGATAAGGGTATATAGCGCGGACTAATTACCGCTAGTCGGGGCCGGTACTATAAACTAATTACCGCCGGTTAAGACCGGTACTACGGACTAATTACTGCTAGTCGGGCTAGTATAACGGACTAATTACTATATATAAACGTATATAAGGGTTTAGAAATAGTAAAAAGCTTATTTATTCTTAAAAGTATAGCTAGCTACTTTATACTTAGTTCTTTAAGCTAATTTTCAGGATCTTTAATTATACTATCTATAGTATATAGAATAAACTATAGATATCCTTATAAAATCGCTTAATAAACTAAGTATAAGCTTAATTAAAAACACTATAGACTATAGTTAAGGAAATCTCTTAAATATCTTTAAATATCCCTTAAAATTCGCGGTAAGGTTTATCCCGTATCTTTTAAGGTAGTTTTATAGTTAAAAACGGGTCGAACTATAATTAAGATATCCCGCGGAAATCCTTAAAAATCCCTTAAAGATACCGGCGGAATCCGCTTAATAGTTTCTATAGTATCTTTTATAGTTAAAGATATCGTAAACTATAGTTAAGTAGGCTCTTAACCCTTTATAATTATATCTTAGAAACCTTAGCGGGGTCCGACCGGTAATATTTATCGTATCTCCTTAAGCGAGCCTTTATAATATATACTTTAGGCGTTCTTATTATAAGGTTTTATAAGGCTTCCTTAAGAGCTAAGTAAGTAGTCTAGGCATAGCCGTTTAGATTTTATAATAACTCCTTTAAGTAAGAAAAAAAAGCTAACGTCTTTATTAGTTTAAAGTAAGAATAAAGTAAAAGGGGTGCTAAGTAATAGCTTTATAGTAGCGTCTTTATACTATATTAATAGTACGCTATCCTTATCTTTTTAATAGTTTTTTCGGCCTATCCGGCCGATAGTAACTAAGTAGCTTAAGATAGTTAGTAAGCGGCTTTATTATAAATCCTTACTTTATATTTAGTTGTGCGGCTTTATTCTTATTAAGGCGATTAATATATCTAGCTAAAACTTATAATAAAGTTTTACTAACTCTCCTTTAAAGCGTATATTTAGGCCCTTACTAAGTAGTAAGGAGTCTCCGCGCTAAGGAATACTTAAGTTCCTTCGTAGGATATATTATAAGAGACTAGCTTTATTTAGGCCTTAACTCGTATTATTATCTTACTTACCTTTCCTATATTATTTTTAATCCTCCGCTAAGTCTCCCGTTTTACTTACTAGCTTTATAAGCCGCTTATAAGCGAGATATTATATCCTACTTACTGCTACTATTATAGTTATCCCCCGCTCTTTATCGCCGGGCTTTTTAACTTTTTATCCTTCTTATATAGCGCTACTATTTATACCTTTCCGCCGATAAACGCGCGTTTAGCTACTAAGAAAGTATCGAGGAAAGGGTAGGCCGTCCCGCTAATATTAATAGGTATAGTTAGTATTAAGGTATTAAACGTTTATATTCCCGCTTAAAAGCGGGTAATAAGGTCCTTAATAGCCTTAATGCCTAACTCCTTACTTTTAAGGTTTTAATTATACTTAATAGTCTTAAAGAACCTTTATATAAAGGGGGCCTTAAGGGTAAGAATATAGAGCGCGTAGTTAGTATAGTTAATAAGGCGGATATTAAAGCTTAAGAACTTTATTGCTTAAGTTAAAGTTAAGTTATATTTAAACTCTTCGCGGGCTTATAGGTAGAACTTAGCGTAGTTTATAGCTAAGCGGAAACTCTTAATTATTATAATCTCGTCGCCGGAGTATAAGCCTATAAAGCTAAGTCCGTTAAGGATTATATTAGTTACTATTTACGGCTTTTATAAGATTAAGCGGCGGAATATATCGCGAGGCTAGTTATTGCTATCTCCTTTAGTTAAGAAAAGATAGTAAATAGACTATAGTAAGGCGCTTATATACCTTTATATAGCTAGGCTAAGCGTAGCGGTAAGCGGTAAGAGCGTTTACTAAGCGGGACCGAATAGGTCCTTAAGGCTTATAGCGGCTATAAGCTAAAAAAGGGATTTTATAATACGGGCTAGACCGCGTGCGAAGCGAGATAGGGTTTTAGCTATAGTAGCTTAAGACGCCACTATAAACCTAGCTATAAACTAGTTAAGCTAGGCCTTAGATATATAGTTAAAGATAGCGCGGACGTCGTTTTAATCGTTTAGCTAAAGCGGGTTTCCGCTAGCTATAGCGGTTACTATAGATCTTAAGACTATAGCGAGGTTAGCTAACTTTAAGGCATTAAGTATCGGCTAGTTATTCCGCTAATAAAGATTTCTAGCTATACTTAAAAAAATATATAGGCGGCGGGGGCTTTTAAATAGTAAGAGCTAAGCGGGAGGTATAGCTAAGTTACCGCGAAACCGGCCGTTTAGACCTCGCTATAATATAAAGCTAAGAGGCGAGTTATCTAAGTTAAGTATTTAAAAAGGGTAGTATAGGCCGTTCTTTATAGTGCTATAGTTTAAGTTAAATCCGTTAGCTTAAGCGCGGCTATAAAAGGCGGCGTAGGTTTATATAGAAGCTTAAACCTAAAGGTTTTAACTTTCGCTTAAGGACTTAAGGCTATAAAGGATAGCCGCCTTGTTTTTATAAAGCTTAAGAGCTTATTTATATCTATAATATTTAAAGCGTAAAGGCTTATAAGAAAGCGGGCTAAAAAAGTAATTACGAAATAGCTAATCTTAGCTATAAGAGATATTAAATAATAAAAGGACTTAAAATAGGAGGTATAAGGATTATAGGCTTAAGGTAAAAAAGGTTATACGTATAAAAGTAAGTAAGGTATAGCGGGCTATAGCTAGCGGTAAAGGGAGATATAGTTATAAAAGGAAAAAAGGAAAGGAAAAAGGGCGGGCGGTAAAGAGAATTTAAATAAGTATACTATAAGGCTAAAAGGGCCTTATTGCTTAAGGTAAATAGCGGTATATTATTATTAAAATAACTAATTACTTTAAGTATAGTAAGTTATAGTTTTTTATAACTTATAATAGCTTTTAAGTCTTATGCTTAGGCTTAACCGCTTAATTCTCTTAGTTAAAGAGTTTTATATTAAGTTATAAAGGCCGCATATTATACTCTCGTTTAAACTACTAAAGTAGCTAACTCCTTTTATACTTTTTTAAAGGCTTTTATAATCTTTAGTAAGAAGACCGCTTTTTCGTTTACTTATAAGTTATAGCTACTTAGCTAGCCTTTTTAAGCTATAAGGAACTCCTTTCTTAGCTTTCCGCCGCCTTTTTTTATTATATAGCTTTATAAGATTCGATTTACTTTTTACTTATTTAAGTAAGGTATCCCTTTATCTTAAACTAGTTTTAAGTATATAGCTAGCTTATCTACTAAGCGTAGTTATACTATTAAAACAACCGGATAAATATTAAGGGACCTTTTTATATCTAGCCGGTATATAAGCTATCTTACTTTAGTAATAACTTTAAACGGCTTAGTATATCTTTCTTAACGCTTTATTAGTTTGCCGTCTACAATATAGTAGCCTTTACTAAGCTATAGCTAAACTTAATCGCTAAGCTTAAATTCTAGCAAGCGGTATTTCTTATTATATTTATCCTTTATAGCGGCTTAAGTATAAGCGATAGCTAACTTAGCTTTTCCTTATAAGACCTCTTAGTTTTATAGGTATAAGTAGTTACTAAAAAACTAAAGGCCGTTATTTATTCTTATCCTTATAATAAGCTTATTAAAGGCCGCGTAAATTATTAAGGAGAAAGAATTATTAAGGTTAAACTAAAGGGCGATTAGCATATTAGTTTAGTATAGGTCTTAGAAATTAGCGGTAAAGAATCGTAGCGCGATTTTTATAGTTTAGTTTCGCCTTTTTAATAAGCCGTCGGTTTAAGGGTACTAAGCGGTAGATATAAGAAGCTTCGATCTAAAGGCTTATTATAAAGTCCGCTAAAATGCTAAAGTAAACTTTATATCTTAGTTAAAGATTATCCCCTTCGGAATCCCTTAGTTTGCATAAAGTAGTTCGGTATATAATGCTTATACTTAGTCTTTTGCTATAAACTAATTATTACTTAAGATAAGGAGATATATTTTTAAGAATTTATTAGTTATAATTAGTAAGGTATTAAAGAAGTTCTTTATAAGATCTTTTTATAAGAATTATTTAGCTTAAACTACTAAGAGCTTAATAATAAAGTCTATCGCTATTATATAATATAAGACTAGCGGGCTTTAAATCGGGATAAGCTACCTTAGCGTCTTACCTTAGTCGTTTTAGTTACGGTAATAAGTATTATAGCCGTCTATAACCTTATCTATATATCTATAAAGCCGTAGGATTAAGAAGCTTTTAAATAGGTCTTACTATATATAAGTGCGGCCGGTATAAAAGTGTTTAGCGTAAGTATCTTCGACGATCTCCTTAGCGTAGGTCTTAAAGATATATAGTTTCCGGCGTCCGTCGTTCTTTATAAAGTATAGTAACCCTTACGACTAAAAGAATAAGAGTTTAAGGACCCCGTCTTTATCGCTAAGCTATACTATAATTTTTACTTACTATATATCTTTTATATATCCGTTAATTATTTTTTAGCGGAGCGGTAATTTAATTAATACTTCCGTATAAAGGAATACGCAGTCCGTTATCTTATCTTCTTAAATACGTTTTAATTCCCCTTCTTAGTTTAAGGATATTGGCTTATCGTCTAAGTGCGGTAAATATAAGAGCGCGTTTAGCACGATATTTTCGACGCTTAAGATATAGTATACCTTAAGTAGGAATTAGCTTAAGTATTAAGACGAGAGGACTAGCTTATTATTAGATTTTATATTAATAGAGAATAAGGATTTTCAATATATAATTCCGTAAGTACTTATATAGTTAGTAAAGATAACTACTTATAGCGTTCTTATAAATAGTACTATAGTACGTAGCTTATATACTGCCTATACTAAACCGGCTACTTTAAGTTCCGTAAGTTAATATTAAGGTTCTCCGCTTTAAAGGGCGCGGCTTAAGTAAATAATAAGCTAAACCTTAGTCCGGGCTAGTAGCGTCTTTTTATCTTATTCTATACCTTCTTTTAAGTAAAAAGCTATAGCCGCTACTTTATATTCTCGGGATATATAGATTTAAATAAAGAGTTATCGGGCGAGGTTAAAGTAGTAAATCGTCTAAGGCTTAGTAAGTTTCTTAGTTAAAATCATAAAGGCCTTTTCTTTTTCCGAAGTAAGCTAAAAAGCGGCTTTTGCGGCGTATTAAGCCTATCCTTAGCCCTTTAAGGGGACTCCTTTTTCCCGTCTTACTTAAAGCAGCTCCGTCTTTTATTTTTATAAGACGTCGACTTCCTTAGTAAAATACAGGACCGTATAGCGTAGCTACTTAGTAAGGCCGATTTATTTCTTAAGCTATTAAAAGTTCTTTAAGAATACGATATCTTTTAAAGCTCGTATACGTTTATCTATATTTATTAAGCTAATAGCGTTTACCTTAAATTTAAGAAGCTATATAGATAGGTATACTAAGAAGGACTTTAGTCTAGATAAGGTAATATTATAGTTATAGAAGGCGCGGAATATGGCCTTTAAATATTAAAGGTATTCTTTAGCTATATCGGAGTAAATAATAATATCGTTAATATAAGCCGCCGCGTATTCTTCGTATCTACGGAGGACGTTATCGATAAATCTTTAAACGTATGCCGGGGAGTTTTTAAAGCCTATAAATATTATTAATAATCTTTTTCGCCCGCGATAGCTTATAACTATAAACTTTTCCTAGTAGTTTTAATAAACTAAAAACTAGTAAAAAGATAATCGTGCGTTTACTATACTAATAAACCTTTTTCCTTAAAGGCGTTTAATTATATCGCTTTAATAGGGCATTAAGTATACGTTTAAGGTAATAATAGCGTTAATCCCCTATAAGTCTATAACTACTTATTCTTTTTCCTTTCTGTTTACTATCTTTTATACTACGAATACTAACGCCGCGAATAGGGTTAGCCTATAAACTCGTTTTAATCGGCCTTATACGGTTAGCTAGCTAAATATTATATTTACTACCTTTTTATCTTATCGCTTAATAGGTATAATCTTAATACGACTTATTAGTATTGCTATCCTTTTACTAAAGGAATGCGTATATATTTAGATTCGTCTATATATACTACTCCCTCGTCCTTTTAAAAGCGGGGAAATAATTAAAGGATATCTTAAACTTTTAATACGTATTTTAAGTCTTTAGCGTAGATTTAAACGCCCTTATTAATAGTAAGTTTAAGAAAGTCCTTAGTTCGGCTAATTTTAAGTTTATAGTTTATAGTAAGATCCTTTTATAGGAAGTCCTTAGCGGGGTCTATTTTATCTGGATTTTCTATAAGGGCTTCTACTAATAAAGCAATAGCGTCGACTTCTTTATATAGCTAAAACTGCTTATTAAGGTCTATAATTATCCTTACCTTTTAGCTTTAGCGGAGTACTAGTAGTTCCTTAAAATAGTTTATCGCTATAAAGCTTATATAATCCTATATTATTATCCGGGCAAGCTTAAGGTTATTAAGGAAAAATATTATATTACGCCTTAACGGCGGCGCTTAAACTTATATAAGTAGGGCGTAGCTAGAACTAGCTAAAATCGTTATAGTAACTAAGTAGATTACCTATTTATATACCGCTAGTCTTAGCCGGACTATCTTAACTTCGGCTTTAATCCCTTTATAGGCCCCGATTTATAAGACCGATATAAAGTTAATAAAGTCCCCTTAATAAGGAACTAAAAAGTCTTAGCTAAGCAATATATTAACCGCTAAGCGTTTTACTATTTAGGCGCCGATCTTTACCTTTATAACTGCGAGGCTACTATCTAGCCTTCTTAGTATATAAGCGGTAAATCCCGCCTATCTAATAGTAGCTATCTTTCTTACTTCTTAAATAAGAATTCGTTAAAAGAAGTTTATAGTTATATCTTAAAAGGTCTTTAATAAGTCGGCTTAAATAAGGCTTCGGTTTACCCCGGTATCCGTATAGGCTTTAATACTTATCCCGGGCCCTTCTTTTCTATAAACTAGTAAATATATATAAGTAAATCGTAACGGCTTATTAAGGTTTAATAGCTAAATATTAAGAGAAGCCTTAACTATTTAAACGCTTTATAGCTTTTAAATAACTACTTACTATACTAAGCTATGTCTTTATATAATAACGTTTTAGTTAAGGTTAAGGAGGTGTTTATCTTTAATATATTAATAAAGCTTATTCTTTAAAGGGAATGCTTCGCTATAAAATCCGCACGCTTTATCGGCCTCTTATATTAAGTTTACTATAATATAGATTGCGGTTTCCTTTAAGCTTATATCGGTATTTAACTAAGCTCTTTTTATATTATACTCTTTATCCCTTAAATAGTCGTCGGTCTTTATTATAGTTCCTTTTTTAATCGCGGGGTATACTTATTTTAGCTTTAGCGTTAGTAAGCGTATAGTCTTAAAAGTCCTTTCTTTCTTAAGCTAAAGGACCTTAACTTATATTTCTAGCTATTTAAGCGGGTTTCTTCCTTAATATAGTAAGCGCTATAAGGCTTAAAGTATATCCGCCTTTACTAAGCGGTCTAAAAACATAACCCTTAGTCTTAGTAAGCTTTTAATAAATAGCTAAGGCGTCCCGGACTATCTTTTAAGTATCTATAAGGTATAGCTAATCGGCCCCCGCCTTTTTATAGGTTAGACCTATTTCTTTTACGCTAGTAAGTGCTTTTAACATCCTTAAGTATATTTAACTTATAGCTAAAGAAGAATTTCCTTATATTCGTTAATTTATCTATTAATATCCTCGTTTTTTACTAAACGTTATAAGGATTCTTATAAGTAAATATTTAGCTTTTAGTAAATTACTATAGTTAAGTAGTTTAGCTAGTAAAGCGCGGCCTTAGGTTTATATTATAAGCGCGATATTTAAGACTTAAAGTCGGATCTTACTACTATATCTTTAATAGTAAAGTGCTCTTTATTAAGTACTTATATTGCTATATTTAAGCGGATTTTAAACCGTTTTTTAAGGCGGATATCTATTAGCTTAGTTTAACGCTAAGCTCGCTAAGGTCTTTTTATTATAGTTCTAAGAAGTCCTTAAAATACTATTCCGCCGCACTTCCTTAAAAGAAGAAGGGCAATTAAATAGCTAATTTATCTATATAGGCCTCGCCTTTATTAGCGTTTCGGCGGATAAAGTCGATAAAATAGTCTACTCCTTAAAATATACTAGCCTTATCGTCTTCCTAAACTTCGTTAAAGGATACTTTTAAAGGTCTTAATAAGTTAAATCTCCTTATATCCTCGGCTTATAATTAAGGTTTTTCCTAAGGCTTAGTAAGTATATCTTTTTTTCTTAGTGCTTAAAGGAGACTAAAAAATTATTCG